>MCJB01029418.1:213101-233734 GCA_002018475.1 Nicotiana obtusifolia | reverse complement strand
GATGATGTGGAGATACAGGAGGAAGGAAATCCTTTAGCAGACATTGAGGAGTATATTGAGGATACAAACGCGATTGTACCTCCTGCTATTGGTGCTGCTACATTCAAAGTGGAACATGGATAACTTCTGATGCTGAAAGCAGAGGGATTTTTCAGAAATTCCACTGATGATGATCCAACACAGCACCTCAGAAATTTCTTAGGTATTTGTGCGATGCATAAGCAGAATCATGTCTCCGACGATGCCTTGAGGTTGAGATGCTTTAAGTATTCTCTAGCTGGGGATGCGAGGAAATGGCTCCAGAATCTTCCTCCAAATTCTATACGTTCATGGCCTGAACTTGTCCGAGCTTTCTTATCAAAATGGTTTCCACAAAGCAATAAATCCGAGCTTAGGGACAAGATTTTCTTCTTTAAGCAACTACCCGGCGAACAGTTACATGAAGTGTGGGATCGCTTCAAATTATACTTGGTGAGGTCTCCAAACCATGATTTTCCAGATTCCATCTTGTTGGAAAAATTTTACATGGGTTTGGATCCTATGAACCAATCAATAGCGAAGAATGCAGCTGCTGGATCTTTTATGGACAAAACCTTCGCTAGGGTGACTCAAATCTTAAACAAAATGGCAAAACACAACCAAGCTTGGTATTATGAGGATTGCACAGGCGGAATTGCAATTGGCTCTCCTTCTATGAACAACTTGATCAAGGAAAATCAAGAACGAGACCAAGTGATTGCAGAACTTGCCACAAATGTCAATGTGTTGACAAAGCTTTTCACAGAAAATCAGAAGAAGAAAGTGAATGCGGTTGAGAATGTGCAGCCGGTATAAAATGATGATTATGAAGAGGCAAATTATGTTAATAACTCTTAAGGAGGGTACCAAAGGCATCATTACCAAGGTCAAGGCTCTCAAAATCAATGGCGACCAAACCCACAAGGGCAAGGTTACCATCAATGGCGAAACGACCAAAGTGGCTCTAAACAAGGGAACTGGAACAGCAATAACAATTATTAAAATCGAAGTTCCAACCCTTATGTTCCTCCAAAGGGCCAGTATTCGAATCAAGGATCCTCTAGTGAGTCTAAATTGGAGCGCATGCTTGAAAGGATACTACAAAACCAAGAAAAGTTTTATAATTCTATGAAGAACATGACTGAGTTGGTTGGCTATCACACTGCGGCGATTCAAAAACTGGAATTGCAAATGAGAGATCTTTCTCGTGAGCAATATCCACAGCAGAAGGGAACACTCCCTGGTGATGCGATTGCAAATCCAAAGGGAAGTGGGAGTGGCACAACTTCCCATATCATGGCTATCACTACCAGGAGTGGTAAGATATTGCAAGGCAAGAATGAGCAAGCAGTTGATGTGGAAGAACTTGATAAAGGAGGCGAAGTTGAAGAACCCAATGCTCCTGAAGTAAAGAAAACTCCAGAGGTTGTGCAAATCCGACATGAGACCCGAGAAGGGATGAAGGAAAAGGCAGAAGAAACATCAAACATTCTTCCGCCGATTCCTAGACCCCCTCCTCCTTTCCCTTAGAGACTTGCAAGAAGAGTTGACGACAGCAAGTTTGAGAAGTTCTATGATATTCTCAAGCAGTTATCTGTGAATATACCGTTCTTGGAGGCTTTTCAAGAAATTCCCGGTTTTGCTAAGTATCTGAAAGATTTGATCACGAAGAAGAGAACCACCAAGAATGAGGTGGTGAATATGACTCACCGGGTTAGCTCTATTATTGCTACAAATCCAATTCATAATAAAGAGGACCCGGGAGCATTTACTATTTCGTGCACTATTAGAGTGCGCGAGTTTGCAAAGCCACTTTGTGACAATGGGGCCAGCATCAATCTAGTGCGCGAGGTTGCAAATGGCTGACCGTTCAATCAAGAGACCAGTTGGTATTGTAGATGATGTGATCGTGAAAGTTGGGAAATTTCATATACCAGCTAATTTTGTAATTCTTGACTGTGCTGTGGACAAGGAAATCCCTATTATCTTGGGGAGACCATTCATGGCCATTGGAAGAGCCCTTATGGATTCGGAACGTAATGAAATTAAATTCCGAGTGAACAACGAAGAAGTTACATTCCAAGCAAGTAAGGGTATGAAGCTGCCAAACGAATACGAGAGCATTTCAGCGATTGGTATTGTTGATGAAGTAGATGATGCTGTTGAAATGAAGATGGAAGAGCACTGCCTAGGTGAAGCATTGGCAGCTATATTGGTAAACTTCGATGGTGATGATATGGATGGCTTTGTGGAATCGGTGAATGCATTAGAGGGGCGTGGTTCTTATTCGTATACGCCACCAAAGCTTTCCCTTGATTTGGAGAATAGAGCTACACCTCCTGCAAAGCCGTCCATTATTGAGCCACCACAATTAGAGCTCAAACCACTTCCTCTGCATTTGAGGTATAAATTCATTGGCTTTAATAATACTTTACCGGTAATTGTTTCTTCGTTGTTGAATAATGTACAGGTGGAACAGCTGCTGAAAGTTTTGAAGGAACATAGACAAGCCATTGGTTGGACAATTGCGGACATTCGGGGGATCCCTGCTGGAATTTGTGAGCATAAGATTCAATTAGAAAGTGGAACAAAACCGAGTGTGGAACATTAACGAAGGCTGAATCCGTCAATGCAGGAAGTGGTAAAGAAAGAAATAATCAAATGGTTGGACGCTGGGGTAGTGTACCCAATCACTGATAGTTCATGGGTAACCTGGTGCAATGCATGCCGAAGAAAGGAGGCATGACTGTTATCAAAAATGAGAAAAACGAGCTTATCCCAACGAGAACCGTAACCGGATGGACAGTGTGCATGGACTACAGGAAACTAAATAGTGCCACATGCAAGGACCATTTCCCTATGCCTTTTATTGATTAAATGCTTGATCGGCTAGCGGGAAAGTCCTTCTATTGTTTCCTTGATGGATACTCCGGTTATAATCAGATCAATATCGCTTTGGAGGACTAGGAAAAGACAACATTCACATGCCCATATGGCACATTCGCTTTTAGCCGTATGCCATTCGGCCTATGCAACGCTCCAGCTACCTTCCAGAGATGCATGATGTCTATCTTCTCCGATATGGTAGAGGACTTCCTTGAGGTATTTATGGATGATTTTTCAGTAGTAGGTGAGACGTTTGAGCAGTGCCTGAGTAATCTCAAACAAGTACTCAAGTGATGTGAAGAGACAAACCTTGTGCTAAATTGGGAAAATGCCACTTCATGGTGGATGAAGGTATCGTTCTGGGACATAAAATATCAAGATGTGGCGTTGAGGTAGACAAAGCTAAAATAGAAATCATCTCTAAGCTTCCTCCACCCACGTCCGTCAAAGGTGTTCGTAGTTTTTTGGGGCATGCCGGATTCTACAGGCGCTTTATTAAGGACTTCTCAAAGATTGGAAATCCCATGTGTAAACTCTTTGAGAAGGATGCCAAGTTCGTTTTTGATGAGAAATGCCTCAAAGCTTTTGAGGAACTAAAGACAAAGCTCACCATGGCACCCATTATTGTCACACCTGATTGGTCGCTTCCTTTTGAACTTATGTGTGACGCCAGTGGTGTAGCTATTGGAGTGATGTTGGGACAAAGACATAATAAAGTTCTTCACCCAATATACTATGCTAGCAAAACACTTAATGGGGCGCAGATGAATTACACCGTAACTGAGCAAGAATTGTTGGCCATTGTTTATGCTTTCGAGAAGTTCCGTGCATATCTGCTGGGTTCCAAAGTAATTGTATACACCGATCATGCAGATCTGTGTTATCTGATGGCGAAGAAAGATGCAAAGCCGCGACTAATCCGATGGGTTTTACTGCTGCAAGAGTTTGATTTTGAAGTGATGGATCAAAAGGGAACACAAAACCAAGTGGCAGATCACTTGTCCAGAATTGAAGAATCGGGGAGACAAAAAGGAGAGCTGGAAATCAGTGATGCATTTCCAGATGAACAAATACTGGCGTTATCCAATTCCTTTGCACCGTGGTATGCAGACATGCTAACTACATAGTCAGCGATCTTATTCCGGAAGGGTTGGAATCTTACCAAAAGAAGAAGTTCTTGAGGGATTGTCGAAACTATTATTGGGAAGAACCCTTCTTGTTCCGTGTCTGTGCGGACAACATCATCAGGAGATGCGTGCCTGAGGAAGAGATGCTACACATTCTGAAAGCTTGTCATGACTCACCGGTTGGGGGTCATCATGGGGGGAATAGAGCGGCGACAAAGATCTTGGAATGTGGTTATTACTGGCCTACCATTTATTAGGATGCTAATAAGTTGGTCAAGTCTTGTGACCAATGCCAAAGGCAAGGCCCAATTTTTAGGAGGCATGAGATGCCTATGAACTCTGTGATGGAAATCGAACTATTCGACGTTTGGGGTATTGACTTCATGAGCCCTTTTATAAGCCCATGTGGGATGAAATATATCTTAGTGGCTGTGGACTACGTGTCCAAATGGGTAGAAGCCATTTCTTTACCAAACAACGAGGCTCGGAGTGTGACCGCGTTTCTAAAGAAGAATATTTTCACCCGGTTTGGCACCCCAAGAGCCATTCTCAGTGATGGGGGTTCGTATTTCTGTAACAGAGCCTTTAAAGGTCTGCTTGACAAGTACGGTGTCAAGCATAAGGTTGCCACACCCTATCATTCACAGTCGAGCGGTCAAGTTGAGGTATCTAACAGGGAAATAAAGAGCATACTAGCAAACACGGTGAATGCAAACAGGACCACTGGTCAAAGAAGCTAGATGATGCTCTATGGGCATACCGCACAGCGTACAAAACCCTAATCGGTACATCCCCTTATCGACTAGTTTTTGGAAAAGCTTGCCATTTACCTGTAGAACTTGAGCATAAGGCTATGTGGGCCTTAAAAAGATTAAACATGGACTGGGCAGAGGCTGGAGCTCTGAGGCTAGCACAATTGAATGAAATGGAGGAGTTCCGTCTCCACGCGTATGAAAGTGCAGCCGTATATAAGGAAAGAATGAAATTCGTCCATGACAAAAAGATCTTAAAAAGAGAATTCAAGGCAGGGGATCTGGTATTGCTTTTCAACTCAAGACTAAAACTATTTCCGAGGAAGCTAAAGTCTAAATGGTCTGGCCCTTTCAAAGTTGTCGACGTCTCTCCCTTTGGAGCTGTCGAACTAGCATCGGAAGATGGGCTCCGAACCTTCAAGGTGAACGGTCAAAGAATTAAGCATTACTTGGGAGCAGATGGAGAGAAACATTTGGTAGAGCAGCTGGCTCTAAAGGATGGTCCATGCCCAACCATGGAATGATTTCAGAGGCGTCTTAGCTTCGTCGTGCCGCGACACTAAATCAAGCGCTTCATGGGAGATAACCCATGTGTGGTAACATTTACTTTTGCTTGTTGTTGTACCTTTATTTATGTTTTGATATCATAGTTGTACGTAGGGCTATTTGAAGGATGTTTTGGAATGCAGGAGTTTGACAAAAGGACACAAAATTAAAAAGGAGTTCGTGAAACTGAGGAAAAAACAACAATGTGACAAATGCTACACAAATGCGATCACATTATCAATATGCGAGCCGCATTTTTGTCGCAAACGGAAGCAGAAAGTTGAATAAACATAGCTGTCATAAATGTGATGATGTACAACATTTTGCGGATCGCATTTGTATTATGCAGTCCGCATTCTCATCGCAAATAGAGACAGAAGGTTTGGCTCAAAACAATTACATAAATGCAGTGAGGTAGCCTACTTAGCGATTCGCATTTGCACTATGCGATGACTTAATCATCGCATACTGACAAGTACGTGTCCGCATTCCCTCCTCTTCTAAATCCTTCAATTTAGTATAAAAAAAGAAGAGAAAACAACAGAGAACGAACAACGATAGACATTATCGGGGGAAAATTGAATTTCAAGCTTACCAAACATTGAAGTGCTGACTAAAAGTTGTCCTAAATCCTCCAATCTTCTTCCTAGGTATGTTTGCTTACCCACTAAACTACTACCTTTTCTATATTTTTTACTTTAATTTTGCAAGTTAGGTTTGGTGGTTTAATGTAGTTGTTTGAACTTTGTGAGGGTTGAAGACAGGAATCTAGGGTTGTAATTCTTGAGGGGATGAACATACTTGTGTATCCAAAGGTATTTGCGGTCCACAAAATCAAAATGTGGACCGCATCCCTAAACCCTAGATACCTAAGGAAGACGACAAATGCGGTGCCTTTGCGATCGCATAACTACTATGCGGACCGCAAAGGCACAGCAAACAGGGTCAGAACATTTTGATTGGCACCAGCAATTTCTGCGGTAAGTTTGCGATCGCATATCTCACTTTGCGGTGGATATGCGATCACATATGTGGTCAGCAAACATGCCTGTGCACAAGAACACTCTGCGATGGTTATGCGATTCGCATAGTGGTTATGCGATTCGCATATTCCACAGCAGAATGAAAGCTGGCTTGGTACACTTAAGAATGCGACGAGTTTGCGGTTCGCATAGTGGATATGTGACCGCAAACCACGCCGCATTTCTGTAAGTATATGTTGATTCCTCTTGTTTTCTTTTCTCTACTGATGACAATGTTGCTTACATCTTACCTTCATGCAGATATAGAACCTCAAAAGCATTCCGCAAAGAAAAGGTCATCATCCGGTCCTAACACGGAACAACCCAAACGTGGAAGAATGGAACCAAATTTGCCAAGCACCTCCCAGTCTGATGAGGAGAACCGATTGCCTGAAGTTGATCTAGTGGTTGAAGCCAGAAGAAGCGCGGAGATGACCTTCAGCTTCGATTCGGGGTTGAAGGTTCCAGGACATTGTTCAGGGAAGGGCTAACAAAAAGGAAAATCTTGGGGGAGAAAAAGTTAAGTTTGAATGGATTACAGGAACAGTACCCTCATATTCTCGACAACATCAAAACAAGAAAATGGGAGTATTTCACTACGGACCCTAAAGAATACAATGAGTCAATGGTCCGAGAATTCTATGCATCCTACGGAGCTTCAAGAACGGGGTACCACAGACGCAACAGAATATTTATGGGCATCGTATAGGTTCGGGGAAAGAGTGTGTTTTGCGACAGTGAGCATATTAATGAACTTTGCTTCCCCGAATGGCAATTAGGCACAGCCGAGTACGATGCCAAGTACTCCAACAGAGAAAATGAACGAGGATGGATAGCGTCCATGATTGCTAAGGGGACTCCTGCTTGGATACACCCTGGAAAGAAGATATACAAAGAGGACCTCACAAGGGAGGGAAAATTTTGGCTGAACTTCGTCACCTCCTATTTAATACCGTCCAGAAACGAAACAGATATAAGCATTGAGAAAGCACTTCTCATTGCGTGCATCATGGCCGGTATAAAAATTGATGTGGGGAGTCTCATCTTCCAGGAGATTGGCATCCGGGCAACGCAGCGTGCCACATCACTTCCTTTTCCGAGTTTGATCACAACCCTTTGCCAAGTGGTGAATATGCCTTTCTTGCCACAAGCTGACAAACTCGAAAAGTCAACGAGGGATATAGACATCACTCATATCAGTGATTCTGCTGCCCCAACAGAGACCCCACTTCAGGACATTGACTCCCAAACTCTACATCTCCCCAAGATCCAGAAGCCTCCACTACTGCTGCAGAACCTGCACCCCCATCCACCACGAGTCTACCTTCTTCAACAATGCCAGCCGTTTCAAGACTTGGTCTAATTGCACAACACACCAATGTCAAAGTGGACCAACTCTTGAAAACCCTGCCTCACCTGATCAAACAAGCCCTGACTCCAATTCAAACGTCAGTGACCGCTCTCCAACAGCAACAAACATTGTTTGGGGATCGTTTGCACAAACTTGAGTCTAGGGTTGAACAAATAGAGAGAGGTGAGGTTAGAGGATTACCTCAGCTGAGGGAGGAAGTGAAATCGATGAAGACCGAACTCCAGAAAATGCAAAATTTGGAGTTCGACATAGCATCTCTCCTCCCCAAAGAGGGTGACCAAGGTGCTGACATTGCTGCACCAGACTTGGGCCTGGACTTCACGGCTCTAATGGCAGACATTGCACCTTCGTCTGCCAAAGTGTCTCATCCTCCAGTTCCTCCGGTACCGGTAGATGTTACTGATGGCGAGACATCGGGACAGTCATCAGAGTTAGAAGGGGAGGAGACAGAGGATACCAATTCATGGTCCGATGAGGGTGATGACCCTAAGGAGAAGGGCAAAGCGATTGCTACGCCAACAATGGAGGAAGAGGAGCACGCAGACATTGAGCGGTCCATACAACACTCACTAGCGGATGTGGCCGCCCTTGCAGACTCATTGGCCACACAACCACCAGTGGGCGAAGCTAGCAGCTCAGCAGCCCCACCACCAGCTCCCGTTCAGTCCCACAAGCCTCCTGCAGCTTCAAAGGATTCATAGGCTACTGTATCTCTTCGCGCAATTGCGCCCCAGGGAGCCCCTTGCACTTTATCTTCTTTTCTTATGCATTGGGGACAATGGATGATTTCGGCTGGGGGTGGTAGCCTTATCTGCATATTTTATTTGTTTCCTTGTATGTTTTGCGACATTAGTTAACAGTAAAATAATGTAAATTATCTCTTATGATTTCTGTATATATGCTGTTGTAGTTAATTAGTAATAGTTAAGTTTGCCAATAAAATCCCCTTGTTTTTTTTTGCCGGGTTCTTTTTCAAGGGTGTAATAGTAGAACCGGGTTTATTAAAGTGAGACATATTGAACGGGATGGTGAAATTGTTAGTATCAAGTATGTGAATATGTGTGTAGATTATACCCTTTTTAACAAATCAACTGTGTGAACTTGAGGCTCATTCTGTAACTCTGGGTCCACCTAGAGTCATGTATTTATACATGAGGGAAGCCTCGAGTAGCCAAATGTTAACTCTAAAGCTGTGAACTATGTTAACCGAACAGTTTGTGTGCCAAGTGTGTGAGCTCTTTGTTTAAATTATTCTTGTGTTTGCTTCTATCATCTAGAACTTGCTCGGTTGGTCTTTCGACGCTTATTATAATTACACTGAGTTGGAGAGAGGATCTTAGGCATTCTTTGTTTATTTATGAAACATCTTTAGCCTTTTCAGCCAACCTGTGTATACATAATATCACTAGTACCCTATTTTGAGCCTTTTAGCCTTTTCCTTAGCCTCCTCATTACAAACCTTTCCCGTTCGTAAAATAATTATCTCTTTTGAGCCCGTTCCTCCTTGAACATTGAGAATGAGGCTAAAAGCCTAAGTTAGGGGAGTGGGTCAAAAGAGAAATGGATAAGGTTATGCAGTGAGGGTGATAGCTTATACCTCAAAGTGCTAATGTAAATTTATGAAAGCTCCCACAGGAAAAAAAAAAAAGAAAGAAAAGAAAAAGAAAAGAAAAAAACAATAGTTATACATGTATTTACAATAATGGAGCTCTGAAGGAAATTAGAGAGGTATTTAAGGCGGGTCCACTTTGGGAACTAAACGCCATTGAAGCTATGGGGCTGAAAAGAAGCAAAATGTTAAAAGAAAGAAAAATGTAATTAGTGTTCAAGGAGGATGTAGTCACTCATATCTAAATCTTTATCCTACCCTTCCTTAAACCTACATTACAAGCTTACAAAGTCCTTATGTGATCTCCAACCGAGTGTTTTTAGAAGTAGGTGACGAATTAAAATAAGGGCAAGCATATGGTATGGCATGTGGTGACACTTGAAATTTTGTTCTGAGAGTGAGTGTATTTGCACTTTAGTCCCTTTGTATTACTATGATAAATATTGTGAGAGTGGGACTTTCTTTCCAGTGAGGGCACATAAACTGCTAGGTTGATAGAAAGTTGAGTTTTGAGTAAAGCATAAGTGCATTCAGCTGAAGGTAGCCTTTAGTTACTTTGTTGAGGCTCAAAGTTCACAGCTGATTGGTTGTCCTTGAATATACTGATGATTCAGGAAGGGTAAAGTATTCAAAGAGATATACTTGAGAGACTAACAACAACCACCGTCTATAGTCAGTATTGTTTCATGCTTGATAAGTAGAGTCTAGAATAGGATAGTATCGCTTTAGTTGCTTGAGGACAAGCAAGAGTTTAAGTTGGGGGTGTTGATGTGCCGGGTAATTTCGGCACATTTTGATACTACTTGCTTAGAGTTTAACTTGTTTTACGTGCAAATTCTACCGATACTTATGTAATTTTAGTGTATTTGCAGTACATCGAATGTAAGGACCCAAAAGCACGGAAAAGAGCTCAAAAATCCAACTGAAGACAGGAAAAGAATTCGACAACATCGCAGATGGGAGTATGCGGTCGCAAACAGCATATGCGGACCGCATAGTTCACAAGCAGATCGCAAACAAGGACAGAACTCTGGGCACTTCTTCATGTCGAGAATGATCGCATATGCGACCGCAAAACAAGAATGCGAACCGCAAACTTGCACTGTGAAATTGCAAACGCAAGCAAAGTTTCTGGGTGAAAATCAGGGTGAAGAATGCGATCGCATAATCAACATGCGGACCGCAAAACCATAATGCGATGAAGGCAAAACTCTTGGTCACATATGCGACAGTCGAGGAAGATTTGCGGTCCACATTTCTGTTTTGCGACAGAAATGCGGTCCGCATTATTAACACCAGGGGCAAATTAGTCCAGATCTCGCCTCGAGTTTTGGGCCTTTATAAATAGGTTTTAATAGGGTTTTGTGAAGGATATCTTGTCAGAATTGAGAGTACAAAGTATGGGCATTAAATTAGTTTGAATTCTGGGAAGCTTTTTGGATCAATTACCTTCTATTTTGTAAGATGATGACAATTACTATTCTTTCTCATTCAATTTTCAGCATGAGTAGCTAATTCTAAACGCTAAGGTTGTGAACCCTAGATGGGTATGATGTTATTGAGATTTTGATATTGAATATCGTTTCAACGGATGATTGATATTTATTTACTTCTTATTCTTCAAACAATTATTAGTGGTTGCAAACATTGACAAACGCTATTTAGTTTTATTTTTGCTTGGAAAAGTGGGATAGAATTCGGTAGACGTAAATAACAAAGACTCAAGGCTTTAAACCTTGTTTAATAAAATCGCTTAGGAATAGGTGAATTTTAATTTGGCATTAATTGATTTTTCTTGATCACAACTCTTTTTTATTTGGGAAAATCATAAAGAGGACATATTATCCAACTATTGAAAAATATTGGGTAATAAATTAGGCATCAATTGCATATCAAGAAAGTCTTTCGTTGGAATTATACAATATTAATATCAATAGCATTATACTACATTAAGGGGAACACAACCTTGGTTTCTTTAAATCATATTATTTACAGTTACAATATTGCAATCAATTTTCTTTTAAACTTAAATTCAATAAATCTCTTTGTTCCGATTACTTGGTAGAATTACGACTTAGTTGAGTATTACACTAATTAAGTGAACGTTTCACATCTATTCCCTGTGGGATTCGACCCCAACCTTGTTGGGTTATTATATTTGACACCGACCGCTTACACTTTCAATTAAGGTGTAATTTGAGCGTATCAGAGGGCGGCCTCGCGCCTCTCGTCCAATAGTTCCAGGCTCGTGCTCATGGCCTCATCGTTTGACTCTTCGGTCGCATTTCGAAACCTACTACACCATTCTCCTACTTCGACCAGTATTAGCATTTTGGCACCGTAGACTAACGACAACGGGGTGGCCCTGCTACTAGATTTTTGAGGTCGTACGATATGCCCACAAGACTTCGGGTAAAATTTCTTTCCATTTTCCTTTGGCGTCGGTCAACCTTTTGTTAAGATTTTGGAGTATGGTTTTGTTTGTAGATTCCGCCTACCTGTTCCCACTAGGGTGATAAGGTGTCGATAAGATCCTTTTGATCTTATGGTCCTCAAAAAAATTTACTCACTTTACTGCCGATGAACTGCTTCCCATTATTGTACATGATCTCCGCCGGCATTCCGAACCAGCATATTATGTGGTCCTAAGTAAAATCAATAACTTCTTTCTCCTTGACTTTTTCAAATGCTTGGGATTCCACCCATTTAAAAAAATAGTCAGTTATAAACAATATAAATTTAGCCTTAACGGGTGCCCATGGCAGGGGACTGACGATGTCCATTCCCTATTTCATGAATGGCCAGGTTGACATGACCGAATGTGGTAGCCCTCCGGGCTGATGAATCATCGGTGCATGCCTATGATATCTGTCGCATTTTTGCATGAACTTCTTTGTATCTTTCTCCATGTCGATCCAGTAGTAGCCGGCTCTGATTATCTTATGAACAAACAATTTGACACCTAAATTGTTCCCAAGGGTGCCTCGAGAACTTCCCTTAAAACATATTCGGTATCTCCTTATCCTAGACATATGGTGAGCGAGCCATCGAACCTTCTCCTGAATAGGGTGTTGTCTTCGGACAAGCTGAACCTGGTCACGCTTGTGCATAGAGCTCTTGATTCTTTAGGATCCGATGGTAGTTTTCTGGTCTTCAGGTAATCTATATACTTGTTTCTCCAATCCTAGGTTAAGCTTGTCGAGCTATCTCGGCGTGGCCTTCTTCCACTACCGATTTCAGGAGTTGTACGACCGTTCCCGAGTTGAACTCATTGTCATCAACCGACGACCCTAAGTTAGCAAGAGCTTCGGCTTCGCTGTTTTGATCCCGAGATACATGTTGCAAAGACCATTCCTTGGACCGATGTAACGTCACCTGTAGTTTGTTTAGGTACCTTCGCATTCGTTCTTCTTTGACTTCGAACATTCCATTGACTTTGTAAGGAGGGAATTGCAATTAGCTTCAATCACCTCGGCCCCCAGCCTTTTAGCCAGTTCGAGACCTGCAACCATGGCCTCATACTCGGCCTCGTTGTTAGTCAATTTTACAGTTCTAATAGATTCCCTAACCACATTATCTATTAGTAGCTTCAATACGATGCCAAGTCCAGGCCTCTTTGCGTTCGAGGCACCATGCGAAAAGAGGGTCCAAATTATGGAGGAGGTCCCCGAGTTCACCAGCAACTCCTTCTCGACCTCGGGAATTAGGGCCGACGTAAAGTTGGCCACGAAGTCCGCCAAAATATGAGATTTAATGGCAGTTCGGGGTCGATATTTGATATCGTATCCGCTGATTTCCACGGCCCATTTGGTCAATCGTCCCGAGAGCTCGGGCTTATGCATTATGTTCCTCAACAGGTAAGTAGTCACAACACATATGGGATGGCATTGAAAATACGGTTTTAACTTCTTGGAGACGCTTAGCAAAGCGAGCGCCAATTTTTCCAGGTGAAGATACCTAGTTTAGGTCTCGCCTAGAGTCCTGCTAACATAGTAGATAGGAAATTGCATACTTTCCTCTTCTCGGACTAGGACTCCACTTACCGCTATCTCGGATACCGCTAAGTACAGGTATAACTGTTCATCTGCCTTTGTAGTATAAAGCAAATACGGGCTCGAAATGTACCGCTTGAGTTCTTCCAAGGTTTGTTGACACTCTGGGGTCCATGAGAAATTATTCTTCTTCTTCAATAACGAGAAGAACTGATGGCTCTTGTCGGAGGACCTTGAAATGAATTGGCCTAAAGCGGCTATGCACCCGGTTAACCTTTGAACGACCTTGACATTGTCCACCATGGTAATGTCTTCTATGGCCTCGATTTTATCGGGATTGATCTCGATAACCCGTTAGAGACCATAAATACGAGAAATTTCCCGGACTTGACTTCAAATGCTCATTTCTCCGGGTTCAGATTCATATTACATTTCTTCAATATGTTGAAGGTTTCCAGCAAATGTTTCAAATGGTCCTGTGCTCGCAGGGAGTTAACTAACATATCGTCAATATAAACCTCCATTGATTTTCCTATTTGCTCGTCGAACATCCGATTCACTAGGCTTTGGTAAGTGGCACCGGCATTTTTTAGTCCGAATGGCATTACGTTATAACAGTAGGTGCCATAGTTAGTGATGAAGGACGTTTTTTCTTGGTCGCGGTGTCCACCCAAATTTGGTTGTACCCGGAATAGGCATCGAGAAAACTGAGGATCTCGTTGCCGGCCGTGGCATCGATCATGTGATCGATGTTGGGCAAAGGGAAAAAGTCTTTGTGGCATGCCTTATTCAAGTCTTTGTAGTCTATGCACATTCTTAATTTATTCCCTTTTTACGGACTACCATTACTTTTGCTAACCAATCTAGGTACTTGACTCCCGAATGGATCCTATTTTAAGGAGTTTCGATACCTCGTCTTCGATGAATGCATGCATGACCTCGGACTGAGGCCTCCTTTTCTGTTTGACCGGGTGGAACTTCGGATCCAGGTTCAGCTTGTGAGTAGTTATTTCCGATGGGATCCCTGTCATGTCAAGGTGGGACCAAGCGAAACAATCTATGTTAGCTATAAGGAACTTAATGAGTTTTTTCTTGAGCTCGGGGCTTAACCCGTGCCCAGGTATACCCTGCAATGGGGCATGTGCTTGATCAATATGACTTGCTCTAGTTCCTCGACAGTTGATTTGGTGGCGTCGGAATCATTGGCGGCTATGAAAGACCTGGGAACTCCGTAGTCGTCATCCTCGCCCGTCCTTTGTCTTTCTTGTTCGGTCGGGGCCGGCGTCGGTGGTTGCTATTTGGCCTCTTCCTTGGTGACCGAACTCGGACTTTTTGGTGTCGAAAGTGCGGATATCAGGACCACCTCGTTGACCGCGAACAACTCCTTTACGGCCGGTTGTTCTTCGTAAATTGTTCTAATCCCTCTCGGCTTTGAGAATTTCAACACCTGGTGCAGTGTCGAGGGCACTGCCCTCATGTTGTGAATCCACGCCCCTCCGAATAGAGAATTATATCTCATATCTCCTTCGATCACGTAAAACTTTGCTTCCTGGATGGTTCCGGCGGTGTTCACCGATAGTGTTATCTCCCCTTTAATGGTCTCACATGCCATGTTGAATCTGTTTAGAACTCGGACTGCAGGCACAATTTGGTCTTGTAGACCCAGCTGCTCTATGACTCTCGATCTGATGATATTGGCCGAGCTACCTGGATCAATTAACACATGTTTAACTCGAGATTTATTTATGAGTACAGATATTACCAGTGCCTCGTTGTGTGGCTGCACGATGCCTTTAGCATCGTTGTCATTGAAAGATAAGGTTCCTTCTGGCACGTAATCTCGAGTACATTTTTCCCTTGTGATGGATACTTTGGTGCGCTTTAACATTGGCCCCTGGGAGACGTCGACCCCACCGATGATCATGTTAATGATGTGTTGAGGTTCCTCTTGCTCGATCTGCTTATTAGAGTCCCTATTCTTAAAATGGTTTTTTGCTTGATCGCTCAGGAACTCTCGGAGATGTCCATTGTTGAATAACCGGGCTACTTCTTCTTTCGGTTTTCTGCAATCTTAAGTTATGTGGCCGTGAGTGCCATGCTATTTGCACATTAGGTTGGGGTCCCTTTGGGCTGGATCGGACTGTAAAGGTCGAGGTCACTTGGTGTCTTTGATGCGCCCGATGGCTGATACGATGGCAGCAACATTGACGTTGAAGTTGTACTCCGAAAACTTTGGCGCTTCCTTAGGCCCAATGGGCATGTCGAAACCGCTTCTGCTCATGAGTCCCTAGTTATTTTGACCTCGATTGCTTCACCTTTCACTTCTCATAAGGTTTCGCCCAGACCCATTACCTCTTCGATCTCCATTGTATGGTTGATAAAGTTCCTATTTGATCGTGGTTCACGATCAACGTCTCCTTTGGATATGTCAATAGCTCTGACGGAATAAACGAGCCCAGAAGGGGCCCCAAGCTGATCATCTTCGACCCTAATTTTTGATTGATACTGGCCCAAGTTACAGCCAGATATTCTATCATATTTTGCTTCAACTACTGTGAAGCCACCGAGTTTCGAGTATTGAGTCCCTGGGTGAAGGCCTGAACGGCCCAATCGTCCGTGACCGAAGGCAAGTCTACTCGTTCCATTTGAAACCGGGACACGAATTCCCTGAGCATCTCATTATCTCTCTGTTTCACTTTGAAAAGGTCTGACTTCTTGGTCTCGACCTTGATGGCCCCGGTGTGTGCTTTCACGAAGGAGTCTGCAAGCATAGCAAACGAGTCAACATAATTAGGGGGTAAGTCCTGATACCATATCATAGCTCCCTTTGACAAAGTTTCCCCGAACTTTTTCAACATGACGAACTCGATCTCATCATTCTCCAAGTTGTTCCATTTGATGGCGCACGTGTAGGAGGTCACATGTTCATTTGGGTTGGTTGTTCCGTTGTACTTAGGAATTTCGGGCATGCAAAACTTCTTTGAGATTGGCTTCGGAGCTGCGCTCAGAGGGAAAGGTTTCTAAACAAACTTCTTGGAATCCAGGCTCTTCAATATCGGTGGTGCTCCTGGGATTTGGTTGACCCAGAAATTGTAGGTTTCCACCTTTTTGTCATTTGCTTCGATTTTCTTTTCTCCCCCATTTTGTCAGTTCCTCCAGCATTTTTATGATCTCAGGGTTAGTCCTCGGTTGAGCTTAACTCAGCCTCTCCATGATTGGTTCGTTTCTGCGAGTGACTTCCGGGGACGGCTCAGGCTCTACTCTGCTGGGGGCGCAGCTTTAGGTCTGCAGCTGGCTATCACTACCTGTTGGGCCTGTAGCATTTCGAAGATCGCTCGCAAGTTGATCTCATCTCCTTCACCATCGTGTGTATTTTGGGCTGCCAATCGGACTCACCCGCGGATGCTGTTCTTAGGATCGATAGGCAGATTGATGGCCATAAGTGAGTTAACGTTTATCGGGTCCGCAACCGGAACTCCACTGGGATCGACAGAGGGAACCTCGCTACTGGGTACTATATTGTTGTTCTCATTATGCTGACCGGACTCAGCATCCACGTTTAGAGGTGTAGATTGGGAGTTCGACATTTCTTTGACCTAAAATTAAAGACACTTCAAAGAACAAGTGTAAACTAGGGTGCGTTATGAAAATTTGTATCAAATTGCCACTATTATTCTTAGCTCCACGTTGGGCGCCAAACTGTCTTCTAAAGAACGGATAACAATTAAATTTCTAAGTGGTTTTAAGGATACGTGGATTTATTCAATACAAACGGTAAAGATTGCTAGAATAAACAGATAAAAGATGTTGTAGATTATCAAACCGCTTGAAAATAAAGGGGAGGGGATGATTCTGGACTCGAGGGCAGCCTCAATGAGGTATCCGCCTTCGCTCCTGGGCTTATAATGATGAAACACTGATCAACAAACCTAAGAGCTTTGAATAATTGAAAAAGTAATAGTATATTGCCTTGGTATGCGTGTTATAATGTACTCAATGAATAATCATACCCCTTTTTATATAGTAAGGGAGTCCTCCTAACCCTAAAAAAACGGATAACAATTAAATTTGTAAGTGGTTTTAAGAATATGTGAATTTATTCAAAACAAAAGGTAAAAATTGCTAGAATAAACAGATAAAAGTTGTTGTAGATTATCAAACCGCTTAAAAATAGGGGGGATGATTCTGGACTCGAGGCAGCGTCAAT
This sequence comes from Nicotiana obtusifolia, assembly GCA_002018475.1. Taxonomy (NCBI): domain Eukaryota; kingdom Viridiplantae; phylum Streptophyta; class Magnoliopsida; order Solanales; family Solanaceae; genus Nicotiana; species Nicotiana obtusifolia. The sequence continues at coordinate 216,203 of MCJB01029418.1, read as the reverse complement.
GAGGTATCCGTCTTTGATCCAGGGCTTATAATAATGAAACACTGATCAACAAACGTAAGATCTTTGAATAAAAGAAAAAGTAATAGTATATTGCCTTGGTATACGTGTTACAATGTGCTCAATGAATAATCAGACCCCTTTATATAGTAGGGGAGTCATACTCTAAGTACAATTCCATAAAAGGTAAAAAAAATCTTCTGTTTAACTATTCGCCGGTACATGTTGAGACCCACGCCGCAATACTCGGCCGGTCACAGATATCATGGCCTCCTATTAATCATGTTCGGTCGCCCGATAATACTCTCTGATGTCTTCTGAGAGTTGGATCGATACCGGGGTCACGGCCCCGATATCTCGAGGGCGGGCGTTATGCCCTCAGAACCTGTCTCGATGAGTCCCTTATCTCGATTCCAGCTCTTTGTCATCACGTCCCTCACTCGATTTATTTTATCGAAGACCGGACCTTCTCATGAGTCCGCTTTCATCCGTATACAGTGGTGAAGCCGTGGAGGTGGGAAAATGGCTGATGAGTTCTCTGGCATGGAGAAGAAGACAAGAAGAAAGGGGAGAAAAAAAAAGAAAAGAAAATAGAAACATTGAAAACAATAATGAGGAAAAATGGTCAAATGTGTTGATTTTGGGCTTCTAAGACGCCTAATTTTCGTGCAAATACAATACATGCCACATGGGCTCAAACAGGTTATTTATTCCATTTAAAAGTATGAAGGTTTAACTGGTATAGTGAGAAAATTCCAAAGGAGTGATTATATATTATCCCTTTCAGAATTCTTAATTATATGAGTTATAATTTAAAAGATAAAAGGTTGGACTTGTCTTCTTCTTAAATTGACCATTGAACAGACATAAAGATGATTTATTTTAATTTCATTTAACAAAATTTAGTTTCCCTAATGCTTTATCGAAATGAAAGTATACTAGGTACATATGAGTAGTGTTGCAGTGTTGAGGGGTCTCACCCGTATTTACTCGTATAACCTACCGATGTACTAATTTTTCGTTCCTTAAGCAAGATACATAAGCAGTAATATGTTTAAGAGAGGAAGTCCACGGGTTTTTTTAATTAAGAAAAATTCAAACAAAAAATATTTGCTCAATTGACAAATGTTAATCAATTCATGAGACAGACCCATAAACAAAAAGCTTCTGGATGCTTTTATATTTATAGGTGGAACATTGTGGTCCATCATCAATATCTAATCTCAGCACTAACTAGCCTCACTATTAAGCTTGTGTAACTATTGTGGTTGGCTAGATCAAAGTACTTAGTGGGGAAATAATTTCATTTAAATAAACTTTTAAATTTTTTTTACATTATCGAATCATCTGAAAATAGTTATACATAATCATTCATAAAAAGTAAGATCAATAAAATTTAAAATTATATTGCGCTACCTGCTATAATATATATTAAAATGTGTTGTAGAATTCTTTTGCAATGTCAGAATGTCCGTTAATATAAGTTAAATCCAATGTTGAAAATTGTATATTGAGTTTCCTAGCCCTGGTCCTGGGCAAAATTCAAATGGTGGGACGTAGCTGCAAAGAGTATAGAGAAGCTAAGGATATTGTCTACACAAACACCATCAACATGTTCTGGTGCCCGCCACCATTCCCCCACTTGAAGTTTCATACTTTATCCTATCATTCCATATACAGATCCCAAAAGTAAAATTTCTACTTTTGGGTCCTGACACATTTTTGATTCCCAAAAATTCAGTTTTGTGCTGCCAGAAAGTCCCCACAACATCTTCCTTGAAGTTTGAACTCTCTGATAATTCCAAATTAAAAAAATCCTTAAACCCTTTGATCATATGGTCGTTCTTTTTGTATCCCCCCTCTTTCAATTTAACGTCTCTTTTCCCAAGTCTATAATGTTGCACTACAGTTTTTTTTTTCCTTTTTTTTTTGGTCCCCCTAGAAAAGAAAATGGTGTCATTAGATGGGACGGAAGGCTGATATTTTTAAAACAGAAACATGTAGAAAAGTTGAGGGGTAACAAGACAAAATTAAGACTTTGTGGAGTTCCAGCAATGACAAAAGTGCAAGTGAAAAGTGGGAAAAAAAGGATTGAAAATGAAAGGAAAGGGATAGAGGGAATCAAAGTTTTTCCAGTCATAGTTGGGTGCAGATTATTGGCACTTTGCGTACAATTTAGCGGTCCTTGAAATCAAGATAAAGCTTAAACGAAACAAACAAAAAGGACCCTACTCAAGTTGACAATTGAGGACTTAAATCATTAAGGTGTTACTATCGTGACAAATAAAGGATACATCATCAAACAAAATTTAAATAACTTTGTAATGAAAGTTAATGCTTTATCGACTCAATTGTGGAGCTAGCTTTTCTTCCGGCTGATAAAAGTGGGATTGTATTGACCCTGTCAGTCCTTTTGTATATGAGTCTCGTTTTCCTATTTGATACTTCTTGTATATTTGTTGTAATTTTTTGACTTATGGGATTGGTTAGTTTGGCTTCTTAAAAGTTAGAGAATGATTGGAACACTTAGTTTCATTTTTTGAAAGCTTATCTCTACTAAAAAACTGTCAAAAAGTATCAAGAGCATACCAACCAAAATTGATCGAAAAGTAATACTAACTGAAATTGATCGGAACAAAGTAAATTGATCGAAAAAATTAAATAAAAAATTATAAATAAAAATACCGACCGCAGTCGGTCGGAAAATATGGTACCACAAAAAAAGAAAGTTTGCTTTATCTGACGCATTTGAAATTTTTGATTGATTGCGGTCGGAAAATGATCAATCTTTGACCAAAGCCTGGTCAGACTTGCATACTATCTACAAAAGAAATGATTAGTTAAAAAAATTATAGAATACAGGCCGAAGTCGGTCGAAAATTTTTATTTATTTTTTTCCGCCCTGAGTCAATTTTTTTTGTAATAAAAAATTACTTTTAATATAATTATAAAATACCGACCGAAATCTGTCGGCATTAGTTGTCCAAATGATCAAACATTTATATATTAGTGTTACTTACAATCTACATACATACATACATATATATATATATATATATATATATATATATATATATATATATATATATATATATATACACACAC
>MCJB01029418.1:188370-212942 GCA_002018475.1 Nicotiana obtusifolia | reverse complement strand
TATATATATATATATATATATATATATATATAAACACACACACACACACATACACACACACACACATACATGCACACACACACATGCACAATACTCACACACATATACATGCATACCTATATATATATATATATATATATCCAATTGTGTGATTTGACTGAGTATATATTATTGTTGCTACAACTTAAGTTTTAATATATCACTACATCTTATACCACTATACATTTTGTTTTTAAATAAGTTACCGACCGAAATCGGTCAGTATTAGTGGTCAAAATGGTCAAACACTTATAGATTAATTATTGTAACTTACAATCAACATATATATATATACACACACACACACATAAGTTGTAGGAACAAGAACATATACTCGATCAAATCACACAATTGGAGAATATACATATATATTTGTGTGTGTGTGTGTGTGCGTGTGTGTGTGTTGTGTGTATAAATATATATATAATTTAGGATGGTGAATATATATAGATTGTAAATAACAATAATCTATAAGTGTTTGACCATTGTTACCACTAATACCAACCGATTTATATATGTAACTTATTTAAAAACAATATTTAGTGCTATATATATATGTGTGTGTGTGTGTGTGTGTGTGGTGTGCGTGCGTGCGTGTGTATGTGTGTGTGTATTTAAAAAAGATGTATGTGTGTATGTATATATGTATATATGTATATGTTATTGTTGCTACAACTTAAGTTTTAATATAACACTGCATCTTACAGTACTATACATTTTATTTTCAAATAAGTTACCGACCAAAATCGGTTGGTATTAGTGGTCAAAATGGTCAAACACTTATAGATTATTGTTACTTACAATCTACATATATATAACATCCTAAATTGTATATATATTTATATACATACACACACACGTGTGTGTGTGTGTGTGTATATATATATATATTACAATTTAAGATGTTAATCAATTAAATATTATGTACATAAATGTATGTATACATACACACATAGGATATAGTGTCCATATTATAGTAATTAAAACACACACACGCACACACACACACACAAACACACGCGCGCACACACACACACACACACACACACACACACATATATATATATATATATATATATCAATTATATATTAAATATTATTGATTTAAAAGTTGTTTATATAAATTGGCTAAAACCGACCGACTTCGGTTGGTATTTCCATTAAATTAATTTTTAAAAAATTTAAAATTGAAATATCGGCCGATTTTAGGAGGAAATGTGTGGTCAAACGGTCAAAACACTAACTTAAATATTCCGACCACAGTTTCCGACCGAAGCCGGTCGAAAAATCTTAATTTAAGGTGCCAACAGACGGATTTCTTCCCCATTTTCTCTTTTCTCTTTCTCTCACTCTTTCTTCCACATCCGTGAACCCTTCCTAAGTCCACCCAAGTCAACTCATCACTCCCTTCTCACCCAAAATCACCCCCCCCCACTTCGTCTCTCCCCGTTCTCGGTTGGTCCCATCCCTGCCGCGCCACCACTGCTCCTGCGCTACCACTGCAGCCCCACCAACTTCCGCGCAACCCATTACCGCGCCACTCCCAAAATCATACCCCTTACCTCTCTTTAAAGGTTAGTTATCTACATTTGTTAATTTTAGTTAGTTAAATCCTTTCAATTGTATAAACTAGGGTTTACAATTTGGAATTTTGGGATTATTTCAATTAATTTATAATTCTTTAGATTTAGGGTTTACAAAATCATGATTTAGGGCTTATTAAACTATGATTTAGGGCATATAAAATTATGATTTAGGGTTTATTAATTATGATTAATAGTTATTGAGTTGGTCTAATTGAATGGCTTAACTAATTCAATATTCTAGGAAGTAAATATTGTACTTTGTAACTAAAGTTTATTATGTAACTTAATTGTATAAATTAATCTGAATTATGATTAATATAACATGTAATTTATTTTTTCTTTATGTAGATGAAATATCGTAGTTGGATGTATAACAAAAATTATCCTAATCATCGATTTTTCAGGGAGGAATTTATAGAAGGGGTTAAGGAATTTATTAGGCATGCAGTGTCACTTGAACCATTTCGGATTGGAGGGATGATTATGTGTCCTTGTACGAAGTGCAAGTGTTTGAAATTTTTGAGTTCGGAGGATGTTACGACTCATCCTTATAGAAAGGAGTTTATGGATAATTGTTTTTTGTGTGGACTAGTCATGGAGAGGTTGATGGTACTGATTGTGTATTTCATCAAGTAGTTGTTGGTGAAAGTACTAGATCGGTGGAGAATAGCGTTCAACATCCTAGAGACCATAAAATGATTGCGGATGCTTTTGGGATGCACTTCGATTTTGAATCCCATGAAATTGTTGAACAACCTCCTAACGAAGAGGCAAAATATTTTTATGAACAGTTAGAGCCCGCTAGTCGTCCACGAAGGGAAGGGAGTATGCACTCTCAGTTGTCTGTTATGGATAGATTATTAAGTATCAAATCAGATACCAATGTTTTTCAAGCTGGAATGGATTCTTCATATGGCCTTATGAGTGAACTAGTGGACCCAACTTTCAACATATTTGAAGATTTATATAAGGCCAAAAGATTGGTTTCTAAGTTAGGACTCTCGTCTATGAGAATCGATTGTTGTGAAGATGGTTGCATGTTGTATTATAAGGGTAATGAGATTTAGAAAGTTGTAAATTTTGTGAAAAACCTCATTATAAGCGGGCTTCCAGCGGGAAGAATGTTGCTGTGAAGTAGATGCATTATTTACCTCTTATTCCTAGATTAAAGAGGTTTGTACGCATCAATGAGTTCCGCTCCTCAAATGAGATGGCACTATGAAAATAGAAGGCCGCCTGGTGTTATGTGTCATCCTTCAGATGAGGAAGCTTGGAAGTATTTTTATAGGACATACTAGGATTATGCTAGTGAACAGAGGAATGTTCGGTTGGGTTTATGTGCTGATGGTTTCACGCCATTTTCTGTTTTTGCAACACCATATTCATGCTGGCCAGTCTTTATTACGCCGTATAATCTTCCGCCTGAAATGTGTATGACTAGTCCATATATTTTTTTAAATTGCGTTATTCCCGGTCCCCGCAATCCAAAGAGTTTGATTGATGTATATTTGCAACCTCTGATTGATGAGCTAAAATATTGTGGTATGATGGAGTTAAGACATATGACATATCAACTAAGAAAAATTTCAACTTGCGTGCTAATTTAATGTGGACCATTAATGATTTTCCTGCGTACGGAATCTTGTCTGGGTGCATGACTGCATGGAAAATGGTAAAGCGTTCACTTAAGACTTGGCCGAAAGCAGTCATAGTTTTATTGTCATCGTCAGTTCTTGCCAGTTGATCATGAGTTCAGAAGGATAAAGAACGCATTCTAAAAAAATACAGTTGAACATAATTTGCCACCACCAATTTTGTCCGATGAGGAAATTAGGGGGAGGGTTCAGAATTTCACTAAAGTATCCGAGGCACCACCTTCAAGATTTCCTGGATATGGTGTTGCTCATAACTGGACAAAACAAAGCATATTTTGGGAGTTGTCATATTAGAAGGTTAATCTTTTCTGACACAATCTTGATGTCATACATATTGAGAGGAACTATTTTGATAATTTGTTCAACATAGTGATGGATGATAAGAATAAGACAAAAGATAACCCGAAGGCTAGACTGGATTTACAAGAATATTGCAGGCGACCTGAATTTCATTTGCAGTCTGCGAACAATGGTAAGGTGTTCAAGCCCAAGTCCAGCTACACGTTCACTTTGCAACAAAAACAACAGATTTGTAAGTGAGTTACAAACCTAAAGATGCCCGAGGGCTATGCTTCGAACCTAGAAAAACGTGCCGATATGGTTGATGGAAAGTTGACTCATATGAAAAGTCACGACTGTCATATCTTCATGGAAACCTTAATCCCTATTGCATTTTGTGGTTTTCCTGAAAATATCTGAAAACCCATCATAGAGATAAGTTTGTTCTTCAAAGACTTATGTTCTACCACATTAAGGGAAGAAAACCTATTTCAAATGAATCGGAACATTCTTGTAATCATTAATAAGCATGAATGGATTTTTCCATGTGGTTTCTTTGATGTAATAGAACACCTTCCAATTCACCTTGTACACGAGGCACGACTTGGAGGGCCGGTTCAATGCAGGTGGATGTATCCATTCGAGAGGTAATGATCAAACTTTGATTCATTCTTGTAATTTTCTTTAATGTTATCATCTTATATGACAATGAGCAAGAGTATCGGAAAGTGTAAACGATTTTTTAAATTGAGGAATATGATTGAAGGATCCATATGCGAAGCCTATCTTGCAATAAAAACTGCCCATTTTTGTTCTTACTACTTCGTCAGTCATGTGCCATGTGCTAGAAATAGGCCCAATCGGTACAATGTCGTGATTGAGAATGATCCAATATATCCACCAATGTCCATATTCACAAAACCAGGCTGAGGTTCTAAAGATCGATTCAAAAGGGGCCTAAGAAGTATGGAGTACAAATCAGCTTCAAATCTTGTGTTACTAACTTGTCTAGAAGTTCAACCCTTTCTTAAGTAAGTGTTGACGTAAGATTAAATTACATGGACTACCATTTAATTCGGTTGATGCAACTAACAAAATTTTCAATATGTTGCTCAATGACTTCGTGAGTCAATTTGGCCATAATGCTGTATATTCTACATTTGAGGTATGGTTTAAACAGTGTGTAAGTGAATCTTACATACTTTCTCACATGTGAATATACATACTTGGTCACTTGTGAATATACTTGCTCACTTGTGAATGTAATTGCTCACTTGAAATTTATTTAACACTACATGTAGGTCAATAATCCAAACAATGGTGTTAAACAATTTTTTAAAGATATATCTTGGGAACCTACACTGACAGTTACAACTATGTCTAAGTATTTTGTGAACGGTAACAAATTTCACACCGAGGAATGCTCCAAGTATAAAAAAAGCAAGAACAGTGGGGTGTGTGTCAAAGGTGGTGAAGGCAACCAGGATGGGAAAAGTGATTACTATGGTGTGATCAAAACAAAGCATGTTGGTAGGGTAGAAGTTGAGAATGTGCTAGATGTTGCTTACCAAAATGATACTCAAGTGTTAACCTAATGGTGGATGATTAGTTAGAAAATGACTTGGAGCATCCTCAATGCATATTAGAAGAAGTTAATATGGAGGAAATAGTAATAATAGAAAATGAGGACGAAGAATCAGCTAATGAAAGTGAAATAAGTGAAGAGGAAGAATTTTCGGACGGGGAAGGATACTTCGAAGATGACTAGCATGTTAGTTTTTTCAAGCGCTCTCAACATATATAGATTTATTTTCTCAATTCTAACATTTTCTTTAATTTATGCAGATGACAGGTAGGGGCCCAGGTAGGTCTAGTAAGAGGCCAATTGATCATGAGGATGGTGCTATACCCTCACTTTCTTCCACTCCACACTTGCATCCCTCCGCTGCTGATAGCCGACAACAATCTTCTAGGCACACATCTTTTCTACCACATCCATCTACTCATCAGACCTACTATTCGCCCTCCCAGCATTATTCTTACCATTCTCCACCACAGGGCTATACCCCACTTCCTCCACATGATCCTGTATATAGTTATATGGGTCCATCGAGTCAGCAGTCACAGGGACATGTGGTGATACGCCCATCATCTGCTCCATTTGCTTCACCACCAGCTAGATCGCATCCATCTAGATTTCAGCCACCAAGATCGCAGCAGTGGCTTGGATTGCAACAAGGGTCTAGATCGCATCCACCTTCATCAGCGACCCCATATCCCTCTCCACCGAGTTTGTCTCCTAGCATTTCTAAACTTCGCCTTCAGGATAGTAGCGCTGAGCCAGATGCTTTCCCTTCTACGCACGCTTCAAATTCATTGGAGGATGATGATCTAGAGGAAAGGCCGTATGATCGTTATCATAGGATGATCATCAGGCCTGAGGGCAATGGGTAAGATTTTTTATTACTTATTTGTTTTTGCTGATTTATACTAGCTAGTCTTGTTTATTTAATGTAATTGCTATGTTTCAGGTTCACACCTAGTCATCAGACTACAAAGATAATTACTGAAGCTCTTGGCCTGCTGTATGATCCACCTTATGCGACTTGGAGTGAATTTCCACTGGAGCTCGCGGAGCAAATTTTCAACCAATTTAGGGTTTTAATACAATTCTTATCTATTTAAGCATTATACTAACACTAAATTCATCTAACGTTACACATTTAATTTGCAAATTAAGTGTGCCTGGGAGGACCGACATAACAGTGCCATTCTTGCAAATTTCGAGTTCAAATGCTGTAAGAGACTATCTGATTTCTTCTGTTTTGCTCGGAAGAAGAGCAAGACGCCTTCGTGGGTTCTACTGCACATATGGGAGGATCTGCCGAGGCAGTGGACTTCTGAGAAATTTGAGAAGAGGAGTGAACAGGAAAGAAGGTCCGAGCATCTAAGAAGGGTGGCTCCTTGCACTGTGTGGCTGCAAGGAGCATGAGGACTGTGAGGAGACTACTGGTAATTCCTTAAAATATTTAATTCTATTTTTATCGAACTATTTTTATGTATTTTAATTTAGTTAAAATATTTTATTGTATTCGTAGGAAAAAAATATGGGAGGAAGATGACTCATGATGAGTTCTTCATGGAGACTCACATCTGGAAGAAAAAGGCACCGACAGATCCAAGTAGATGGGTCGAGGACCGGGCGGAGACTACATATGTAAGTTTCAGAACAACTATAACTTGAAATTAGTGTTTATAATATTATATAGTTAATAATTTTCTATCTTCTAAATAAAGGGTCGCTACAAGAATAATGTGGAGGAGTACACTCAGAGCTTGCCATCGAATGAGCAAGGAGCGACCACCCCTTTCAGATGAAGAAGCGCAGAAGATATGGTTGGATGTTGTCAGTGGTCCTAAAAAGGGGATAGCATACAGCCTTCTAGAGAGATCATTTCGGTGCTACAGGGTTGGATTGCAAGGTATAGGGACTTCTGCCCAGGGCGAGGCAATTTATAGGTCGACTCTCTTGTCTATGGAGAAGAAGATCGCAAAGCTGACAACAGAGCTTGAAGAGACAAAGGCTAGAGAACAAAAGAGAGATAAACAATTTGATACCCTTCAACTTCAACTAGAAAAGAGGGACCAACAATTTAATGTCCTTCAGGGTCAGTTGGACAATCTTCTTGCTAGTGGTGCTTTCCCCATTCCCCGGTATCGTGAGCCAATTCTGCTAGATTTTTAAAATTCAAAAAGAAATGCAAAATTATCTAATAGTTATATTTCCAACCGATATCGATCATTATTTTTGAAAAATAAATAAAAAATAGATTATATATTACCGACCGATTTCTATCGATATATTTATTTTTCCAACAAAAATTGTCAGATAAAGTGGTCAAACTTCGGTTGAATTAACCGACTGACTTCGGTCGGAAATTGCGACCGTCTTCGGTCGTCACACCATAGCTATCACTACTTTTTCGACGAATTAAAATCGGTCGGAGATCGGTTTTCTTGGACGATTTTTAGTAGTTTTCTAGTAGTGTTAAGTTGTAAGAGTTGACCAAGGTTTGACTTTTGAGTAGATGACCTAATATTGGTGATTCGATGATTTCAGTAGGTTCGTGTGGTGATTTTGGACTTAAGTATATATCGGTATTCTAATTTGGAGGTTTCTAGAAATTTTTGGCTCTATTTGCTGAGAGTTGGCAATTTGAAGGTTTTAAGAGTTTACAGGTTTGATCGGGAGTTGACTTTGACGATATCGGACTTGGATTGTTTTTTCGGGACTTGGAATAGGTTCATATATTGGTATAAAACTTGTGTGTGAAGTTTAATTGGAATCCAGATTGGTTAGGATTGAATCGAATAATTTGTTGGAAGTTCTTGAATTTAAGAGAAAGATTTTGTTCGCAGATTCTCGATTTTGATGTTATTCGTGGTGTTTTGAGACATTGGATTAGTTTGAATTAGGTATATGTATTTGTTGGTATGATTGGACAGGGTCTCAGGAGGATCAGATATGAATCGGGTAGTTTCAGACTAGTTTCCTTTGTTTAGGAACTGTAGTTTTTTGGTGCAAGTTAATTCTTCACAATCGTGGGAGGATTCTCATGATTGCGGATAAGGGGTGGCTAGCAGGTGGTTTTTTCATCACGTTCGCGACTCAGGGACAACATTCGCATACTGGGCTGGACAGGTGCATGGCAATCTCATGGGCGCAACCGCGTTCACGTAAGGTCAGAGCCTGGCTAGACGGCGTTAGTCTCCGTGTTCATGAGGAGGGTGTCAAGTTCGTGGATTGGAGTAGCGGTTGATTGTCTTTCCCGATTGCAGAGGGCTAGACGGGATCACATAGGCTTATTTTGGGCAGCAGCAGATTTGAGCTTCGCGGTCGCGAAGCTATGGACCGCGATCACGAGAGGGTATGCTTGGTGTAACGATCCGGCCGATCGTTTTGAGAGTTGTAGCCCTGTACCCTCATTTACTGCTCATTCCCTACTTAATTGTTGCTATGTGACTTGCCAAAGTAGTTGGTTCGAGTCCGGGAAGGTCTCGGAACGAATTGAGGCACTTAGTCTCAAGGTTGGAAGTTTAAGTTGAAAAGGTTGGCTGGATGTTGACTTATGTGTAGACGACTCAGAAATGAAGTTTTGATCGTTCCGTTAGCTCACTTGGGTGATTTTGGACTTAGGAGTGTGTCCGGATGGTGAATTGGAGGTCCATAGTTTAATTGGGTTTGAAGTGGAAAAAATTGGAAATTTAGAAGTTTGACTGAAAGTGGACTTTGTGGTTACTAGGCTTGGGTTGGGGATCCAGGAGTTGGAGTAGGTCCATAGTGTCATTTTTGACTTGTGTCCAAAATTTGAGGTCAAACGGACGTGATTTGATAGGTTTCAGCATCACTTGTAGAAGTTGGAATTCCTTAGTTTTCATTAGGCTTGAATTGGGGTGCTATTCGTGTTATTGATGTTGTTTGATGTGATTTGAGGGCTCGATTAAGTCTGTATCGTGTCTTACGACATGTTAGTATATTTGGTTGAGGTCTCGGGTGTTGTTCGGATTGTTAACGAATCAAGATTGGAAGCTTAGATGCTGTTGAAGCATACTAGTTCTGGTGCAATCGCCCCTACAGAGTGGTAATCGCAGGTGTGAGTAGGGGAAAAGCAGATGCAGTCTGGAGCTGGGCATGCAGGGGTCGCAGGTGCGAGGGAAATGCCGCAACTTCTTGGCCGCAGATGCGACGACTGGAGCGTAGAGGCGGAGTTTGGTTTGGGGGCTTCGGAGCACGGATGCAGAAGGATTTCCACAGGTTCGGACTCGCACCTGCATGTGGAGGAGCACAGAAGTGGAGGCAGTGGAGCCTTGGCAAAACCGTAGAAGCGGGAGATTCCTCACACCCCCGAGATAGCAGGTGTGACTAAATTAGCCGCAAGTGCGAAGGCACTAAGCAGAATATTTAATCAAGGGTTTTGTGGCTTTTCTTCATTTTTGAGCATTCAAAGCTCGGGATTAGGCAATTTTGAGAGGGATTTCTAAGTGATTCTTGAGGTAAGTCACTTGTGGTTAAATTTATTGAAGATTTATGTTTCCCCATTGATTTTCCCACATAGATTGTGTGGTTTTGATGTGTAATTTTGGGAGTTCAGGCTAGGGATGTGGAGAGCTTAAATTGGGGATTTGGGTGTCAATTTTGTGTTAGATTTTGGTAAATTTGCTATGGACGGACTCATGGTTGAATGAGCTTCCGGATTTTGTGACTTTTGTTGGGTTCCGAGACATGGGCCTGGGGGACGGCTTTTGAATGAACTTTTGACTTTTTAATTATGAACTTAGTAATTTCTTGCGGAATTGATTCCTTTAGCTCGTGTTGATTGCATCGAACTGTTTGTGACTAGATTCGAGGCATTTGGAGGCTGTTTTGCAAGGCAAGGGCTTGTTGGAGTAGAGTTTCGCACAGTTTGGGGTAAGTAACACTTCTAAGCTTGGTTCTGAGGGTATGAAACCTCAAATTTTATGCTATGTGATTTAGGTTGAGGTGACGCACATGCTAGGTGACGGACGTGTGAGTGTGCACTGTAGAAATTGTGATTTTGTCGATCCCCCGGAACTACGTAGCTATTTTATCTGAATATTTTGTTATACACTATGTGGTGGAGCACTTGAGATGTGATTCATGCTAGAAACCATGTTTAGGTTTTATGCTGGTACTATTGGGACCCACAGTGGTTGTTCTTTGCTGTTGAGTTATCTGTTTAATTGTAGTCGTGTACTCAGTCAGATTCATCATTACGTGTCATATCTCAGTCTCTGTTATCGTATATGGTCACATATCATATCATTGATTAGTGCTGTTTAGCATGGGTGTTATGAGCCCAGGAGACTGGAGAGATTAGTCACTGTGTTGGGTCCTAAGTGCCGTGCTGTGAGTGATATATATATATATGTGGATCGGGTTGCACGCCGCAACAAGCCTTATGGCTATATATATATGTGGATCGGGTTGCACGCTGCAACAAGCCTTATGTCTATATATATATATGTGTGTGTGTGTGTGTGTTGATCGGGTGGCGTACCGCAACAGGCCTTACGGCCATATGTGGACCAGGCTGCACGCCGCAGCAGGTATAGTACTGTGCTGAGTGACTGAGCGTGACGATCGATTATTGAGACGGGCAGATTGAGTGCTCAGAGAGTGTGATTACTTGGGATTTCACTGTGTTGTATCACATAGGGTTCTCACATTGGCATGTAGCTATAGAGATGTCATACTCTTCTTATCAGTCACACTTGGTATATTTCATCTGTGCTAAACTTAACTGTTGAACCTAGAAGCATGCTTACTTTTATGTATTGTTAAACTTTGTATCTTTATTGTGTTGTTTGAGCTCGTCACTGTCTTCAGACCACAGGTTAGATCTTTTACTTATTGAGTTGGTTGTACTCACGCTATACCCTGCACCTCGTGTGCAGATCCAAGTGTATCCGGTCATGTCGGTTGTTGATTTGTAGAGTCCAGACCTTCGGAGATCATCGAGGTAGCTGCTTGGCGTTCGCAGACCTTGACTCTCCTCCCTTATCTTTCAGTTTATTTATTCAGTTTTGCTTTCCAGACAGTGTATTAGACTTTGTCATTTTGTAGATGCTCATGTACTTAGTGACACCCCAGTTTTAGGAAGAATTTATGTATTGAGTTATGATTTCCTATCATGTTTTAAGAGAATTTTCTTTATTTAAACTATTTTATTATTTTATTTAAATATTTATGTGTTGGAAATGTTTGAATAGTCGGCTTGCCTAGTACCATGATAGGCGCCATCACGAGGGGTTGGTTTTGGGTCGTGACAAGTTGGTATTAGAGCCTAGGTTACATAGGTCTCACGAGTCATGAGCAAGTTTTGTAGACTCTTGCGGATCGGTACGGAGACGTCCGTACTTATCTTCGAGAGGCTGCCAAACCCTTAGGAAACTTCACATGCATGTATTCTTATCATGCAAATTTGTTGATTTCGGGAACTGAATTTCTGCTATTCTATTCTCTCACAGATAGTGAGTACACGTGCTACCAAACAGGACGGACAGCCACCAGTACCACTAGCTAGGGCTGCAACAGGCTGGGGTCGCAGTAGGGGCCGTGGTAGAGGTAGAGGTACAACTTGTATAGTAGCTAGAGCAGCATCTGCTGATCCACAAGTTGCCCCAGCTCTGGAGCAGGTTCTAGATATGGTTGAGTCGGTGGGACCAGCTCAGGCACTAGCTGTGCCTTTTGTGGTGCCAGGCCTGCAGGAGGCTCTGGCCCAGATAATGACTGTTTGCACTGGCCTTGCTCAGGCGGTCTCAGTTCCGACCGCAGCAGCCACTTCCCTGGTAGAAGGAGTTACTCAGACTCACACTGCCCATAATCTAGAGCAGGTGATCCAGGGACTTCAAACATCGGGGGTACTACCAGCCCAGCCAGTTGCAGCTACTCAGGCCCAGGTGGGTTTTGTGATGGATGATGATATGCACAGGAGACTCTAGCCTCCATCATTTAGTGGGGCTGAATCAGAGGATGCCCAGGACTTCTTCGTGATGGTAGGCTATAATTGCATATTTTAATTGCTTATCGCACTCTAATTCACTGCACTCTGCTTGTTTTGAGCTTTAATTGGTAGTGTTTTGCACTTATTATGTGTTTTATGCCTTGTAGGATTGATTCCGAGTGATGTAGATATTATGGAATGATTTCGCGCTATTTGGAGCTTTGAAGTCTGAGTAAAAGCCTAAGGGATTCAACCAGGATCGTGTTCAGGGGTCGAGGACCATGTCTGGATGTCAAAACGCACGAAAACATACGTACTCTGAGAAATCTTCACTGCCGTGGCACGTGGGGCAGCATGCGGGGCCCCGCGGCTGCCTAATTTTCTGCTGCATGATAGAACCAACTCTCTAGATTTCCCCACTAATTCCCTGCATGGCGTGTCGCCCTATGCGGCGTGCTTGTGCTATTTTTACCAAGTGAAAAGTTGAATTTCGGCTAGGAGAAGGTCATTTTGTCTGGGCCCGATCCTACTTGGTATAAATACATAGAAAAAAGTTATTTTCTATCTTTTGCCACATATTCGACCTAAGGAGGCTAAGGAGGAGTTAGAAGAACATGAGCATAAAAACCTTCCTCACTTAAGACACGAGTTTTGATTGAATTTATGTTTTCCTATACTTTAATTTTATCTGTGATGAATTATTCCATGTCTATGGAGTAGTTCTCTTTAGGGTTTGATGGATTTGGCGTATTCATGATTATTGTGGATTATAACTCTAGTTTTATTTATTGAAGCGATTTTGGATGATTTAACTGTTGCATCTATATTCACTTGTTCATATAATCTAGAGAGGCATAACTTGTGATATCTTTGCATTATATTGTTAGTTGAGTTTATTAATTCTTCTAAGTAATCAAAAGAGGCTAGTTGAGTCATTGATCAAACCTAGTTAGGAGAATAATCGAAAGAGGTTTTCCTAAAGACCAATCCACTATCCGTTCTTGCATATCTTCCCGTGCTTAACTTAGTTCATCTTGTGAGGTTAATACTTAATCGAGATAGGAGTTTTTGCTGAACATTTGAACTAACAATTGAATGAATTCGAGAGACTCACTTGAACTTATGGCTGGAACCGGTGAGGATAATGTGGATTTGGCTGCACGAGAAGCAGCCCAATGAAGAGAACAAGCTGCACAGGATGCTGAGGAAGTAGCTATTAAAGATGCATAAATTAACTACGAAGAAGACAGGGGTCAGATAATTGCTCAAAATCAACCCTTGGGTGCAGACCGGTTTGAAAATATAGCTCCAACGCTTGGGAGACCTCTGGGTGATTATGCTAGACCGGTCTAAAATCAAGGCTTATCAAGTGTGAGACCACCTCCAATTGTAGCTAACAATTTTGAATTGAAGCAAGGGTTGCTTCAAACCCAGTAGAATTGCTGTGTCTTCAGAGGGAAGCCAAACAAAGATCCAAATACACATTGAATAGACTTCGAGGAGATTATGAACACTTTTCAATACAATGGTGTGTCAGAAGATGCAATGTATTTGATGGCATTCCCCTTCACACTTAAAGATGATGCAAAACAGTGGCTTCGAAGCTTACCTACGGGATCGATCAGAACATGGGAGGTGATGACCAAAAAATTTCTTGATAAATATTTCACCTCAACTAAAACAGGCATGCTTTGAAGGGAAATCCATAACTTCTGCTAGAAAGATATGGAAAATGTTTTTGAAGCATGGGAGAGGTTTAAGGTGATTGTTCGAAAGTATCAATATAGCGGATTTGAACTCTGGATGCAACTCCAGGACTTTTAGTATGGATTGACACCGGCTTCACGTAGAAAATAGAGCAATGCAGCTAGAGGCCCGTTGATGAAGATGATTCCAGAGGAGATAGTTACAATTCTTGATGAGTTATCTGAAGATGCTAACCAATGGCCCTCTGAGAGTGTGGAAAGAAGAAGATCAACTGGTGTTCACCAAGTTGATGCTACTACTTCTGTGCAAGTACAGCTTGATGCTATGGCTAAAGAAATACGAAAGCTGACCTTAGCCTCGATACAAAATGAGCCTCATGCAGCTTGTGATATATGCGGAAGAGGACACCCTACTCATGAGTGTCGAGCCTCAATTGAAGAAGTAAATGTTGTGGGAAACTACAATTTCAATGCAATGGGTTAGATGCACCCCTGCTTTTCATAGAGTTCACCTGGAGGTACCGCAAATGCTTGGTAACAAAATAGCTCTAGACCCCAGGGACAAGGAGCTCCATCATACCAAAATCAGCAGAAGCAGCAATTTCAGCCTCAACAGCCCATACAGCTTGGCCTAGAAGATCTAATGAAGGCTTTCATTATCAAGACAGATGAGAGATTGAACGCCCATGAAGCAGCTACCAAAGAACTGGGCACCGATTTTCAAAACCTGGAGAGACATGTGGGACAGATTGTAACAATATTATCTGAGAGGGTTCCAGGCACTCCCCCCCCTGACACTGAAAAGAATCCTAAAGAAATAGTGAATCCTGTAACCTTGAGAAATAGGCAAGTGTTGAAAGAACCCACACCGATCCAAAAGGATCTGATACTTGAAAAAGAAAGCGGGGAGCAGCTGGAAAATGAAGGTGATAAAAAGAATAAAGGCCCGATGAAAACTGAGAAGAAGAAGAAGGAAGAAAAATCAAGAAGAGAGGAACATGATGAGCGCGAGCATATGCCTACTTAACCTTTCCCTCAATAGCTATGTAGAGAAAAGCTGGACAAGCAGTTTGCGAGATTTCTGGATGTGCTGAAATAGGTTCGTGTAAATTTGCCATTCATAGAAGTGCTCTCACAAATGCCTGCTTATGCCAAATTCTTGAAGGAGATCCTTACGAAGAAAAGGAAAATCGAGGAGACTTTAGTGGTCAAGCTCATAGAGCATTGCAGTGCGATCTTACAAAACAAACTCCCACAAAAGTGTGGAGATCCAGGGAGTTTTACTATACCTTGTTCTTGTAGGGAATATTAATTTTGATAAATCATTATGTGATTCTGGTGCCTCAATTAATTTAATGCCTCTATCTATTTATAGGAAACTAGAGAATGAGATCCGAGAGATAATGTTTGCACCAATATCTTTGCAGCTGGTAGACCAAACAACTTTGATATCCGAGGGAATATTGAAAGATGTGTTAGTGCGGGTGGATAAATTCGTATTTTCTGTGGATTTTATAGTGGTGAAAGTTGAGGAAAACATGGAGGTCCCCCTTATCTTAAGAAGAACATTTTTAGCAACGAGTAGAGCTATATTAGATATACATGAGAGAAAACTCATGCTTAGAGTGGGTGAGGAGACAATGACTTTTGATATGAGTATAGAAAAGGAGGCACAAAAGGAAAAACCAGCTGCGAGTGTCGAGTGGAATGTGAAGGACACGAAAGAGAAGGCTGCACTGAGCAAGAAAGATAAGTGTGGGTTGTACCCCAAGAAGGCTGAGAAGAAGCTGTCTGCATGGATGTGCGCATTAGTTCGAAGGCGAGGAATGAAGCCCGACTTCGACTCAGACCCCGACTACATGTTCATGGAAGTTTCCTTTACCTTATGCTTTTTAATTGTGTGTTATGGGGACATGCCGCAACTTAAAGTGTGGGGTGGGGGATAATTGTATGTTGTATGTATATGTTTTAGTTTTGTTAATTATAGTAGTTGGAAAATTAAATAAAAACCATAAAAATTGAAAACGTTTCAATTTTTCCTAATGATGGATATCATTTGACAGGTTTCTTGAGGGATTAAATTCAAAATAAAAAGACTAAAAGATTTTCTTTTTTGAGGTAGTGTAATAATTCCCCCTTGGTTTTTCTTTGTGTGCGGTTCTTTTCCCAGGGTCTTTTTGAACAGTGTGTAGTTAGTTCTTTTAGGAGTAGGAAGGCTTGTGCAATGAATTGAATGGAATGCAATATCTCTTTACTTTATTATACTTTGAGAATAGTAAGTGCTTCAGTTGTGATGCTTAGGCTCAAGTTTTGACTCTTATATAAGTGCCTTGAATTGTTTGATCTTTACGGTGCTTAACTGCTTTGACTAGAGTGTCGTGATAATCAAATCTTGAATGAGTTGTGTGCCCGGTGGGCATGAGGTTTTGTGTTATTTTGTGCATTGCATTAGATCTCTAGAACTTGCTCCGTGTGTGTGCAAAGCAAAATGGTAGTTTATTCAGGCTTGGAAATGCTTTAGGAATTTATTTGTTGCGCGAGTTATAAGCTTTTACCCACCTAATCGTTATGTATCGTAGTTAACCCCTTTGAGCCTATAATCCTGTTCCTTTGGCAACCACATTACAAGCCTTACCCATTTGTCTGAATTGACCATCTATCTAAACCGTATAACTCTCGTGACCACTTGCATTTGTTATGAACTTTGTAAAAGTTGAAGTGTGAAGAAAGGTACATTGTTTTGAAAAAGTAAGAGTCACTTGAATTTAAAGAGAAAAGAAAAAAATAGTTTTATGATTGTGCAAAATATCTTTGATAGTGGTGACTCTTGATATAATTGTGCTTAAAGAAATAATAAGTTAATGTATATTGATGTGAGGTGGAGTTATGGTTTGACATAAGTGTGGGGTTTTGAACAATGAAATGTATGTATTAAAGTACTTAGGGAGGTGTAGTCACTCTTATACCCAAATGTATCCTACCCATCTCACAGCCTACATTACAATCAATTGAAGTCCTATTTGATCCTTGATTGAATGAGCTCAATTAGTAGAGTAGTATACTACGGGCAAGCCTTTGGTACGTCTTTTGTGGCACATGAATGTTGTTTTTTTGAGTGAGCAAATTTTTTTCTATCTTGAGTTCCTAATTGTTCCTAGTTTCTATTGTGTGTGGAATTAATCTCTATTGTTGTGTGAGGGCACTTAATTCATGAAGGAAAGGTAATGTTTGACCTTTGTGATAGAGTAAGTGAGCGGGTATTATGCGTGGGGCTTTTTAGTCAAATCTTGAGGCTAGCATGTTACGATATTGTGCTTAATATATTTTAAATATTCTTGGTATAATGAGTTATTAGAGTTGTTGAAAAAGGTCATGTTTATACAAAGTGTAGTTTGATTGCTCGAGGACGAGCAATGGTTTAAGTGTGAGGTGATGATGGTAGGATATAATTGCGTATTTTTATTCGCTTATTGCACTCTAATTTATTGCAGTTCACTTGTTTTGAGCTTTAATTGGTAGTGTTTTGCACTTATTGTGTGTTTTATGACTTGTATGAGTTATTCCGAATGATATAGATGTTATAGAATGAATTCGAGCTATTTAAAGCTTTGAAGTCTAAGTAAACACCCAAGGGATTATGCCGGGATCGTGCTCGGAGGTTGAGGACCAAATCCGGACGTCAAAAAGCATGAAACAATCCATACCCCAAGAAATATTCACTGGAGTAGAGCATGGGGCGACGCATGAGGCGCCGCGGCTGCTTATTTCTCTGCTGCCTGTCAAAACCAACTCTCTAGATTTCCCCACTAATTCCCCGCACGGCGCGTCACTCCATGCCGCGTGCCTGTGCATTCTTTACAGAGTGAAAATCCAATTTCGGCTAGGAGAAGGTGATTTCGTCTGGGCCCGACCCTATTTGGTATAAATACATGGAAATACATTATTTTCTAGACTTTTGACACATATTCGACCGAAGGAGGCTAAGGAGGAGTTGGAAGAACATGAGCACAAAAATTTCACCATTCCTTCCTCACTTAAGACACGAGTTTGGATTGAATTTATGTTTTCCCTATACTTAATTTTATCTGCGATGAATTGCTCCATGTCTATGGAGTAGTTCTCTTTAGGGTTTGATGGATTTGGTATATCGATGATTGTTTGTGGATTATAACTCTAGTTATGTATTGCAGCATTTTGGATGATTTAATTGTTGCATCTATATTCACTTGTTCATGTAATCGAGAGAGACATAACTTGCGATATCTTTGCATTATATTATTAGTTGAGTTCATTAATTCTTCTTAGTAATCGAAGAGGCTAGTTGAATCATTGATTAAACCTAGTTAGGAGAATAATCGAAAGAGGTTTTTCTAAAGACCAATCCACTATGCATTCTTGCATATCTTCACGTGCTTAAATTGGTTCATCTTGTGAGGTTAAGATGTAATTGAGAGAGGAGTTTTTGCTGAATGTTTGAACTAATAATTAAGTGAATTCGAGAGACTCATTTGAACATTAAAAGTGAATTATCTAGAGTTAGATTCCAAACAATTATCTTGCACCTATCCTATCAACCCCTATTTTCTCCCACTGATAACTTCCTTGCTATCTTTATTTCGATCGTCATTGGTCAATAGCTTTAGATCTAGTAATTTTGTTAGAGATCATATAAATCTTAATTGTTGATTATCTTGAATAACTATCAAGCTAGAAACTACAAGAATACTGCTTAAATCCAATCCCTGTGGATACGATATTATATTATACTATATTTGTTTAGAGAGCATAATTTAAGTGTGTGATTTGAGCTCGTCACTTGGATAGGTGCCATCGGATTCTTCGCGTGGTGGGTATTCTACAGACCAGTGGGGTCTCATTCACTACTTTTCAGTTTACTGGGGCTGCTTTTAGATGGTGGGAGGCCTATGAGAGGTGCAGGCCAGTTGGTGCAGCACCACTTACATGGCAGGAGTTCTCCGTTCTTTTCTTGGAGAAGTTCGTGCCACAGTCTCGTAGGGAGGAGTTGCAGACAGTTTGAGCAGCTACGTCAAGATGGCACGTCTGTGACCTAGTACGGGATGTGGTTTTTAGAGTTGGCTCGTCACACAGTTTGGTTGGTTCCCGCTGAGAGGGAGAGGATTAGGAGGTTCATTGATGGCCTCACCTATCAGTTGCGTTTGCTTATGACTCGGGAGAGGGTATCTGGTGCTATGTTGGACGAGGTGGTTGATATTACTCGACAGATAGAGATGGTTCATAATCAGGAGCGTGAAGAGAGGTAGGCCAAGAGTCCTCATGGCTCGGGTGGTTTTAGTTGTGTTCCTTCTTGGGGGAAGTCCCACCACAATAGGGGTCGTCTTTATAGGCCCGCTCAGATGACTCATCCACTTCATCTTGGTGCATCATCTAGCCCGTCTGGGTTAGTCATCTCTGAGTGTTCTCCCAGCTCAGAGTTTGTACTATGCTCCTTCAGTTCAGGGTTCATCTTCCTCCGGTTCTTCTAACGGGTATTCTGGCTCTCGAGGCCTGATCTAGTCCCCACAACCATTGTCGGATCAGGGTTGCTTTGACTATGGGAAGCTTGGTCTTATCAAGAGGTAGTGTCCCCGCTTATTTTAGGCCAAGTTCAGTAGAAGGGCTAGACTATGATTTCAGCACCAGTTACATCACCACCCACCCAACTTGTTCAGTGTGGGGCTAAAGTAGCTAAGGTTCTCCCTAGAGGGGGAGGCTGATCAGGTGGCGGTCAGACCCGATTCTATGCTATTCCTACTAGGCCAGATGCCGTTGGTTCAGACACAATGATCACAGATATTGTCTCAACATGCTACCAGGATGCTTTTGTATTATTTGACCCTAGTTCCACTTATTCCCCATGTATCATCGTATTTGGATATGCCCTGTGAGTCCTTAGTTTCATCTGTTCATGTATCTATGCCAGTGGGCGATACTATTATTGTGCACTGTGTATATCAGACATGTGTAGTGACTATTGTGGGATTAGAGATGGGAGTTGATATCTTATTGCTAGTAAGGTTGATTTTGACGTGATCTTGGGTATGGATTGGTTGTCTCCATGTCATGTTATTTTGGATTGTCACAATAAGACCGTGACATTGGCGATGCCGGGTTTGCCAAGGATCATAGGCAAAAGTTTTCTAGATTATGTCCCCAGCAGAGTGATTTCTTATTTGAAGGCCCAACGGATGGTTGAGAAGGGATGTCTGTCATATTTGGCCTTTGTGAGGGATGTTGGTGTAGATACTCCTACTATTGACTCTGTTCCGATGGTGCGAGATTATCCATATGTACTTCCTGTAGACTTGCCGAGTATGTCACCCGACAGGGATATTGACTTGGTGCCGGGCACTCTGCCCATTTCTATTCATCCGAATCTTATGACACCAGCTGATTTGAAGGAATTGAAAGAGAAGCTTCAGGAACTTCTGATAAGGGGTTTATTAGGCCCAGTGTGTCGCTTGGGATGCACCGATCTTGTTTGTGAAGAAGAAGGATGGCACTATGCGAATATTCTAAGGACAACAGTCAGGACCCGTTATGCTCATTATGAGTTCCTTATGATGTCTTTTGGACTAACCAATGCCCCAGCAACATTCATGCATCTGATGAACAGTGTATTTCAGCCTTATCTCGACTTGTTTGTCATAGTATTCATTGATGATATCCTGATGTACTCTCATAGCTAGGAGGAGCATGCCCAACATTCGAGGGTTGTGTTGTAGTGGTTGAGGGAGGAGAAACTTTATGCCAAGTTCTCCAAGTCTGACTTTTGGCTTAGTTCGGTGGTGTTCTTGGGGCACGTGGTGTCCAGCGAGGGGATTAAGGTGGATCAGAAGAAGATAGATGTGGTTCAGAGTTTGTCCAGACTATCCTCAGCTACGGAGATTCAGAGCTTTCTCGGCTTGGCCGGTTATTATCGTCGCTTCATGGAGGGTTTGTCGTCTATTGCATCTCCTTTGACCAAATTGACCCAGAGAGTACTACGTTCAAGTGGCCAGATGAGTGTGAGGAGAGCTTTCAGAAGCTCAAGACTACCCTAACCACTGCTCTAGTTCTAGTTCTACGTTCAGCTTCTGGTTCTTATACAGTATATTGTGATGCTTCTCAGATTTGTATTGGGTGTGTCTTGATGCAGGGAGGTAGAGTAATTGCTTATGCTTCGCGTCAGTTGAAGCCCCATAAAAAGAACTACCCTGTTCATGATTTGGAGTTGGCTGCCATCGTTCATGCATTGAAGATTTGGAGGCGCTATCTCTAAGGTGTGTCTGGTGAGGTGTTTACAGATCATCAGAGTTTCTAGCACTTGTTCAAGCAAAAGGATCTAAATTTGTGACAGCGGAGATAATTGGAGCTACGAAAGGACTATGATATTACCATTATGTATCATCCCAGGAAGGCCAATGTGGTGGCCGATGCCTTGAGTAGAACGACGGTGAGTATGGGTAGCCTTGCATTCATTCTAGTTGGTGAGAGGCTGCTTGCAGTTGATGTTCGGGCCTTGGCCAACAAGTTCGTGAGATTAGATATTTTGGAGCCCAGCCGGATTCTAGCTTGTGTGATTTCTCAGTCTTCCTTATATGATCGCATAAGAGAGCACCAGTATGATGATCCCTATTTGCTTGTCGTTAAGGACACGGTTCAGCACGGTGGTGCCAGGGATGTTACTATTGGGGATGATGGGGTGTTGTGGATGCAAGGTCGGATCTGTTTGCCTAATGTAGATGGGCTATGTGAGTTGATTCTTGAGGAGGCCCACAGTTCACGATATTCCATTCATTTGGGTTCCGCAAAGATGTACCAGGACCTGAAGCAGCATTATTAGTAAAGGAGAATGAAGAAAGATATTGTGGAGTTTGTAGCTTGGTGCCTAAACTGTCAGCATGTGAAGTATGAGCTTTAGAGACCGGGCGGATTGCTTTAGAGGGTTGATAATTTAGAGTGAAAATGGGAGCGTATCACCATGGATTTTGTTGCTGCGCTCCCACAGACTTCGAGGAAGTTTGATGCTATTTGGGTGACTGTGGATTGACTGACCAAGTCTACACACTTCATTCCTGTTGGGGCTACTTATTCTTCGGAGCGGTTGGCTAAGATTTACATCCGTGAGATTCTTCGCCTTCACGGTGTATCAGTGTCTATCATTTCAGATCGGGGCACGCAGTTTACATCACAATTCTGGAGAGCCGTGCAGCGAGAGTTGGGCACCCAGGTTGAGTTGAGCATAGCATTTCACCCTCAGGCGGACGGACAGTTCGAGCGCACTACTCAGATATTGGAGGATATGTTACGTGCCTGTGTCATAGATTTCCGGGGTTCTTGGGATCAATTTCTGCCGCTCGCAGAATTTGCCTACAACAACAGCTACCAGTCAAGCATTCAGATGGCTTCGTATGAGGCTTTGTATGGGAGACAGTGTCGATCTCTAGTGGGTTGGTTTGGCCGGGTTGAGGCTAGGCTATTGGGTGGTGACTTGGTTCAGGATGCTCTGGATAAGGTTAAATTGATTCAGGATCGACTTCGCACGGCGCAGTCTAGACAGAAGAGTTATGCCAATAGGAAGGTTTGTGTTGTTGCTTTTATGGTTGGGGAGATGCTCAAGGTGTCGCCCATGTTGGATGTTATGAGGTTCGGGAAGAAAGGCAAGATGAGCCCTCGGTATATTGGGTCGTTTGAGTTAGTTTAGAGGATTGGAGAGGTGGCTTACAAGCTCGCCTTGCCACCTAGTTTGTCGAGTGTGCATCTAGTATTTCATGTTTCTATGCTCTGAAAGTATGTCGTTATCCGTCTCATGTTTTGGATTTCAGGACGGTTTAGTTGGATGGTGATTTGACTAATAATATGGAGCCGGTGGCCATCTTGGACGGCAGGTTCGAAAGTTGACGTGAAAGGACATAGCTTCAGCGAAGGTGTAGTAGAGAGGTCACTCAGTTGAGGAGGCCACTTGGGAGAACGAGAGGGAGAAGCAGAGCAGATATCCATGCCTTTTCGAGACTCCAGGTACGTTTGTAGACCTGTTCCAAGATGAACGTTTGTTTAAGAGGCGACCGGTCGTTTTGAGAGTTATAGCCCCGTTCCCCCATTTACTGCTTATTCCCTGCTTAATTGTTGTTATGTGACTTCTGGGGTAGTTGGTTCGGGTACGGGAAGGTCTCAGAACGAATTGAGGTACTTAGTCTCAAGGTTGGATGTTTAAGTTGAAAAGGTTGACTTGATGTTGACTTATGTGTATATGACTTCAGAATGGAGTTTTGTTGTTCCGTTAGCTCCGTTGGGTGATTTTGGACTTAGGAGTGTGTCCAGATAGTGAATTGGAGGTCCGTAGTTGAATTAGGTTTGAAATGGCGAAAGTTGAAAATTGAGAAGTTTGACTGAGAGTGGACATTGTGGTTACCGGGCTCGGATTGGGGTTCCGGGAGTTGGAGTAGGTTCGTAGTGTGATTGTGACTTGTGTGCAAAATTTGATAGGTTTCGGCATAGCTTGTAGAAGTTGGAATTCCTTAGTTTTAACTAGGCTTGAATTGGAATGAGATTCGTCTTTTTGTTGTTGTTTGATGTGATTTGAGGGATCAACTAAGTTCTTAGCGTGTCTTAGGACCAGTTGGTATATTTGGTTGCGGTCTCGGGGGCCTCGGGTGTTATTCGGATGGTTAACAAATCAAATTTGGAAGTTTAGAGGCTGCTGAAGCACACCAGTTCTGGAGCAATCGCACCTGTGGAGTGGTAATTGCAGGTGCGAGCAGGGGAAAAACAGATGCAGTCTGGAGCTAGGCGTGCAGGGGTCGCAGGTGCGAGGGAATTGCCGCACCTGCGTGGCTGCAGATGCGGCAATTGGGACATAGAGGCGGAGTTTAGATTGGGGGCAGTGGACCGCGGATGCGGAAGGATTTCTGTAGGTGCGGACTCGCACCTGCGCATGGAGGATCGCAGAAGCGGAGGCAGTGGAGCCTTGGCAAAACTGTAGAATCGGGAGAGTCCTCGCGCCCGTGAGACCGCAGGTGCGACTAAATGAGCCGCAAGTGCGAAAGCACTGGGCGGAATATCAAATCCAGGGTTCCATGGGTTTTCTTCATTTTCGAACCTTCCAAGCTCGGGATTAGGCGATTTTGAGAGGGATTTCGAAGGGATTATTGAGGTAGGTCACTTGTGGTTAAATTTACTCAATAATTATGTTTCCTTATTTATCTTCCCACCTAGATTGTGTGGTTTTGAGGTGTAATTTTCGGAGTAGAGGCTAGGGATGCGGAGAGTTTAAATTGGGGATATGGGTGCCGATTTGGTGTTGGATTATGGTTAATTTGGTATGGCTAGACTCATGGTTGAATGAGCTTCCGAATTTTGTGGCTTTTGTTGGGTTCCAAGACGTGGGCCCAAGGGCCAGCTTTGGAGGAACTTTTAACTTTTTAATTAAGAACTTAGTAATTTCATGCGAAATTGATTTCTTTAGGTCGTGTTGATTGTATGGAACTGTTTGTGATTAGATTCGAGGCATTTGGTGGCCATTTCGCGAGGCAAGGGCTTGTTAAAGTAGAGCTTTGCATAGTTTGAGGTAAGTAACACTTCCAAGCTTGGCTCTGAGGGTATGAAACCCTGAATTTCGTGCTATGTAACTTATGTTGAGGTGACGAGTGCCGTGCTGTGAGTGATATCTATATATATGTGGATCGGGTTGCACGCCGCAATAATCCTTATGGCTATATATATATATATATATATATATATATATATATATATATATATATATATATATATATATATATATAT
>MCJB01029418.1:174183-187531 GCA_002018475.1 Nicotiana obtusifolia | reverse complement strand
TATATATATATATATATATATATATATATATATATATATATATATATATATATATATGTTGATGGGATTACACGCTGCAACAAGCCTTATGGCTATATATATATGTGGATCGGGGTTGCGTACCCTAACAAGCCTTATGGCCATATGTGGATCGCGCTGCACGCCAAAGCAGGTATCGTACTGTGCTGAGTGACTGAGCGTGACGAGCGAGTATTCAGACAGGCATATTGAGTGCTCAGAGAGTGTGAGTACTTGGGATTTCACTGGGTTGCATCACATAAGGTTCTCACATTGGCATGTAGCAATAGAGAGGTCATACTCTTCTTATCCGTCACACTTGGCATATTTCATTTGTGCTAAACTTAACTATTGAACCTAGAAGCATGACTAGTTTTCTGTATTGTTAAACTCTGTATCCTTACTATGTTTATTGAGCTCGTCAATGTCTTCAGAACACAGGTTAGATTTGTTACTTATCGAGTTGGTTGTACTCACACTACACCCTGCACCTCGTATGCAGATCCAAGTGCATCCAGTCACGGCGGTTGCTGATTTGCAGAGTCCAGACCTTCTGAGATCATCGAGGTAGCTGCTTGGCGTTCATAGACCTTACCTCTCCTCCCTTATCTTTCAGTTCATTTATTCAGTTTTACTTTCTAGATAGTGTACTAGACTTTGCCATTTTGTAGATACTCATGTACTCAGTGACACCCTGATTTTGAGAAGAATTTATGTATTCATTTATGATTTCCTATCCTATTTTAAGAGATTTTCTTTGTTTAAACTGATTTAGTATCTTTCAAAGATTTAAGTGTAGGGAATGTCTGAATAGTCGGCTTGCCTAGTATCATGATTTGCGCCATCACGAGGGGTTGGTTTTAGGTCGTGACACTTGCCTTATTTTGGGATTTTGCCCAATCTTATGTAGTTTGAACCCTAGACTCCGAGTATGGATATTTTGAAATGCAATTTCGCTACACCATTGGAGGTAGGAAAATTTCACTTGGATTTGACTTTGTATCTTAATTTTTCATGGATTTCTATACCTAAAACCATAAATTTTAAAGTGAAATTTCGAATTTTATTTGCAAATTAAGATGGTATATTTTGAGGATTTGAGTACCGATTTAGGCTCAATGTTGGAATCTAATTACATATTTGGACTCATATGATTATGGGTAGTCAGGATCTACCCCTTGTCTCGGGTTTTGACCGTGCGTACTCAGGTTGACTTTTATTGACTTTTGAGAATTTGATTAAAAATTCGAACTTATTGTGTGGAATTGATTTTTATGCCTTTGTTCGTGCTCCGATCCAAAATTTTACCAAGTCGTGATGGTACCAAACTCAATCCGCTAGGTAAGTCAAATAGTATAAATTACAACAATAATAAAAAAATCATCAATATTAATAATAAATACAAAAGAATTCAATACGACTATCCTAAGGACTGATAGTATAAGTCATAAGCCACTATGATTTAGATTTACAAGCTGGCAAAATGAATAAGTACAATATCTGTTTGAAGTTTACAAAAGAAATGAAGTCCTAAACTACCATGAACAAATGGTAGCTTGAATCTGGAATGCAACTACAATTTCAATGCCAGCCTTCGTCATCCACAATAGCTCAGCTCTAAGATTTGTACGTAAGGTGCATAAGAGTAGTATGAGTACAACCAAACCCATGTACTCAGCAAGTATTTTGATTAACCTCGATGAAGTAGTGACGAGGTTTTTAAGTCAAAAGACACTCACTTTGCATAACCTGTGCAACTCAATAATATGTATACTACAGAGAAATATCTAGAAAAGACAGTTATCGAAAAAAAGATATCAGCAGTAAAGGTGCATAACTGGGGTAGAGATAATAAGCAAATTTTCTCAATTAAACAGATCAAGCAAATACAACTAGCACCAATGCCGCTCACAAAGAGGCATGCGCTAGACAATGTGTGTGCTAGATAGTCATACATGACTGTAAGCCTATTCACAACATGATCTTATTCCATATTAATTGTCCAAATAACATGTTCATAAGACCTTTACAAGAACCCAATGCGTCAATGCATGATCATAACTTTCTTTTTACATCAATCCGATACGCTACCATCAAATCAACAAAACATGAGATATCAACTCACTTAGGTAAACTCCATCTTGACAATCAAACCACCAATTAATAATAGAGGCACAGGATAGCATGTTAGATGCAACATGAAAACATGTAAAATGCATGACAACTTATACAGAATGCACGTGCATGATTAAGATTTCTACCCTTATACCGCCACATGAACATCAGTAGTGCAATACCATCTTTATACTCCACATTTCATCAACATGTATGCCACCCTTATGCTCCATATTTCATCAACAAAAATACCACCCTTATGCACCACATTTTATTAACAAGAACGTCACACTTATGCTCTACATTTAAACAACAAGAATGCTACCCTTATGCTCCACATTTCATTAATAAGAATGCCACCCTTATGCTGCACATTTCATCAACAAAAATACCAACCTTATGCTTCACATCTCATCATCAAGATTACCACCCTTATGATCCACATTTCATCAATAAGAATTCCACCCTCATTCCCATATAACATCACAATAACAATATCCGTCTTAACGTGTCCACATGTTCCACAATCAAGAAAATTCAAGATAGCAACATATCATCAGGAGACATAATATCATAATTTATCAATAAGGTGTACAAGGACATGAAATAGTAAGGTGCAGATTGGTGCTCAATAAGACACGACTACGGCTAAATAAATTTAGCAATGATTCCACAGATGCATATCTTAGCTAATTAGGAGATAAAATCCTAAAACATGATCTCTAGCATGAAAGGATAATCTCACGTAATCATATAAAGGATCTCACATGTATCACAGAGTGCACACATTCAAATCAATGTACAACACAATTACAACAAATACAAATATGTGTTCATAACATACAGGTGCCTATGTCCGAGGCAAGTATATAATTAATCTCAAGATTTTCTCATCATATTCAAAATAAGGTGCCAATAGACTCAACATTACTCTAGCATGGTTTATTATACCCATGCAGTCAATTAATTGAATAACACACTGAATCAAGTAGAACACACAACTAAACAAGGTAAAAAGTAATCTAGAATCTACCCCGAGCATGAATACCATGGCATATGTATATACACTCGTCACATCATATATATTATCACCTCCACATATAGCAAACAACATCAATTAGTAGGAAAATTCTCTCAACAAAGCTAGACAAGATATTTACCTTATCTGGGCTAGTCCCAAGCTCTAAAAATCGTATTTCCTTGAGAAATCACCTCTAACCGGCTCGAATCTAGCCAATAATCATTAAATAAGTCAACCAATGCCATATGAAGTAATACCAATCAATAAAGCCTCAATCGTTGATGGATTCCCCAAAAGTCAACCTCGACCTCGCGTGCCTGAAACCCGGAACCGATGCTAAAATTTGATGACCCATGACCTGGCGAGTCAAAATATATGATTTGATTCCAATTTCGAGTCCAAATCGGTACTAAAATTCTCAAAATATACTCTCATAGAGTGTAGGAAAAACCCCAAATTTTATCTCAAAATTCCATATTTTGGGTGTTATATATAGATTCTTGAAATAATACCAAAAGTGAGTAGAAATCACTTACAACAAAGTCTTGTGTGAAATCTCCATAAGAAATCGTCCCTGTCCAAGTCTAAGGTTCCAAATATGAGAAATGAGCTCAAAATCCCATAATACACAACTTACAAGTCTGCCTGGGGGTACCCTTCACAATCGTGATAGGGCACCCACGATTGTGAAGCACAAATGCGACCAATCTCACTAACCTATCTACGCGAACGCGAAGACACAGCCGCGAATAAGATGCCCAACAACTCCAATGCAGCTCGAACGCGATCCAAACAATGCGAATGCAAAAGCCTAACATCCTGGCCACCTGCTTATCTTTGCAAATGCGATCACCATATGAAAACGCAATCAACCAGCTTGCCCAACACTAAGCGAACACAGTCCACCATCTGCAAATTCAATGAACAACTTAACAACAATAAAATACTCTACGCCATCGCGATGAACCTTGCGTGACTGCGAAGCTCATCACAACAACCGAACATCAGCAATAAAAAAATTATCCGAAATGATCCGAAACTACCTCACACATGAGATCTCTGGGACCCCGTCCAAACCAACAAGTCCGACTACCCTAACCAAACTTAGGCAAAGGCTCAAGAGTCTACAATTAACCTCTAAACCAATAATCAAAGATCAAAATTATCCTGTTAATTTTCAAACCTTCAAACTTCGCCGGATGCATCCAAATCACAGTTAGATATTCCAGATCACAACCAAACATTGCACACAAGTTCCAATCAATAAAACGAACAAGTTAGGAGTCTGATAGCACCCAAGTCAACTTCAGGTCAAACCTATGAATCCTTTAATTCTTTAAATTTCCAACTTTTGACAAATAGAGCCAAAACCTTCCAGGAACATTCAAAATAAAATCCAAACATACGACCAAGTCCAAAATCATGATACATCAAATCTCCAATCTAAGGTCGTTTACTCAAAAGTTAATCCATGGTCAATTCTTCCCACTCGAAGCTCCGAATTGAGAATTACTTTTCCAAATTAATTCAGAAATTCTCGAAAATCAAAACCAACCATGCACGCAAGTCATAATACCTTATATGAAGCCACTCAAAGTCTCAAACCATTGAAAGGAATGCTAACGCTCAAAACGATCGATCTGGTCGTTACATTTTCCCCCACTTAAAATTAAGTTAATCCTCGAAAATGCCAAACGTCATTCCCAAGTTATCCAATCACTATGTAAACTCATCATTCACATACCTATGGGTGATCCCATGTTACCGCAATCCATATAAGTCCATTGGTACAATCCAGGCTGAAGATTCTTCCATCGACCTTAGTCCATAAGCCTTAGGACTAAATTCCAACATCTGGAATTCTATAAGATCTGATCCTTATACATATATACTGTACCACTTCCCACAATCCGCATCAAGTCATAACATAATCCCAAGATGTAACTACGCGATGTACCGTATAACTTATATACTCATATCAGATAAATGTCATTCCAAATCTTCTTAGCACCGCAATGAAGAAAGACATGTAGAAACTCATAACCACACAACAAGGCAACATGTTGTGGAGTTCTCGCGCCTAACAAGAACCGTTGCCAATTTCTAATCTAACCAATGACATTCTTCTCCAAACATATCTTATCCTTTTCCGATTGCACTAATTCCAGGTCCAATAACCCCATCTCACGTAGTAGAAGTTGCTCGACCAACAGGCTGTACCTAATGCCACCTAGTCACATACGATACAATCTATGCACCCAACAAGAAACAACTCGAATAACACCAATGATGGAAGGAGAACCAAATAAGAGAACTATCCAATAAGTTTGACAGATACCACTGCCAAGGAACAATTCCATGATTCCATCCCATAAGGGAGAGGAAAAACACATGAAATAAATGGAATAATCATATCCTATCATAGCTCCACCACGGTGCATTATCCGATCCAAACATACTTGTCTATATAGAATACCCATCGAGCCATAACGCTCAAAATCAACCAACACCTGTATATCAACAACAAACACACAAACTGCATGACCATAATGGAGAAAGGAATAGCACAATATACCATAGACAGGATAAGCGCAACTAAGGTGCAATAAGCAATTCAACACCCCAAGAGCCATCTCGCTCAAATCTCGTCACAAGGTCTAAATAGAACCACATCGTGCATGTGAATAGTTAAGTAATATCAACCCCTTTTAGCATGAGAAAGTAACACATGTAACATATTAGGACATGAATAAGATCACTCTAGTCGATGACACACCCTAGCAATAGCTGCGGTGAGTAAACAAATCGAATCTGATGTAGAATACATATTCTTATTAGGCCAACCAATGGACACCTAAATCAATTTGTGTCTTGCCCCAAACATGGAGAGGCATGACCGGCACATGCAACCAACAATACAAAAATTAACATGTACACAGGGCCGACAAGGCCACAATATTTACATACAAAATATACATGACTCATCTACAAGCCTCTAGATATAGCATAACTTATCATGGTCCGGACAAGGTCCCTACCTAACATCAAGTATGTAAATACAAAATGGACTCCAAAGTCTAGACTTGGTAATTCTGAGGGAGTGGATCTTACCAATCAAGCTAATGTTTGGCGTTATCTATTGGGAAGGTCTATCCGGTTGTCTATCAGAACCTGCAGGCATGAAATACAAAGCCCTAGGTAAAAGGGACATAAATACAAAATAAGGTACCGAGTGTGTAAGGCCATAGAATAACTGAAATCTTAAACTAAACTAAAGTACTTAGTAAACTAGAGGCCAAAGTATGCTCTAAGATATACTCACATGTCCTAATTCAACACAATACAACATAGTAATATCATAGCTAGCCGGCCACATATAGGGCTCAGTATATCTCTCACATACCAAGTGGTCAGGCAATAGTAAACTCCGTCTGACCGTAAGGCCAAACAAATATAAACTCTCACTAATGATAAGGCCAGGCAATAGTATCTCTCACTGACCAAGTGGCCAGGCAATAACAATATCTCACAGACCAAGTGGTCAGGATACATCAAGCTCTCATTGACCATAAGGGCAGGCAAATATTAGCTCACTAACCATAAGGCCAGGTAATTGTATCTCTCACTGACCAAGTGGCTAGGCAATAGTAATATTTCACTGACAAAGTGGCCAGACTACAGAAAATATATGTATACAATGTTGTATATCATGCCTATAATATAATGTACTGAGGTACGTATATAACTCTCTATATTTGTCCAACATAATGGAATAACATAAAGCAAATGAGAACCCCTCTCAATAAGATACGATGGAAGTATATAGAAAGATGTAACACCTATTGAGACACGAGCTCTACAATATTTGTTTCTCGAATAAGATTCATCCAACTCGTACTTACTATGGATTCATGCTAATGAAAGAAACGGGCTAGCCATTACATACCTTTGACGCATAATCCACGATATTCTTCCCAAAGTACTTCAGCCTATATAATGACATTAGAACTACGGTTAAGTTACGGAAAAACTTAAAATGCATTACTAAGCTAGTAGCTAATTTCCAGAAAATTGGGTAGAACTTCCCCTATATTCTTAACTTCCCTTAATTCAAACAACCTCTAAAAACAACCAGAATAATATAAAAAAAACATGTCCGAGTTACTACTTCAAGAACTAGCCAAAACAAGGTCCAGGACACCTCGAAACTGCCACACACACGACACTCCAAATTAGTCCATAAGTTACAACATTCAACAATAAACGGAATAGAAACCATAACATACTCAAGTTATTCTTACTCATTTCCAGTCACAATAGACTATAAAGAGGACCTTATAACAGCCCAATACATATAGCAACCTAAAATTGATTTTTTAGGTTATTAAAAATATATTTCTGACTTTTCTTCTCTACAATCGAGCGATACAACCAACAATACCTAATTAATTGATGGTAGGCTACAATTCCATATATTAGTCACTTATTGTATCCTATTTCACTGCACTTTACTTGTGTTTGAGCTTTAGTTGATAGTGTTTGCACTTATTGTGTGTTTTACGCCTTTTTGGAATGATTCCGAGTGATGTAGATGTTGTGAAATGAATTCGCGTGATTTGGAGCTTTGAAATCTAAGTAAAAGCCCAAAGGATCAACCAGGGATCGTGTTTGGGGGTCGAGGACCAAGTCTGGACGTCAAAAATCAAAGTTTGGTCCGTACTCTTAGAATCACTGTCGTGGCATGTGGGGCGCCGCGCATGTGCAATCCTCTGATGCTTGTTTGAAATTAGCTCTCTGGATTTCCCTACTAACGCCCTGCATGGCGTGTCACTCCATGCGACACGCTTGTGCAATTTTTACAGAGTAAGTGTCATATTTCTGGTAGGAAATGGTGATTTCGTCTGGGCCCGACCCTACTTGGTATAAATACATGGAAAAATATTATTTTCTGGACTTCTGACACATATTTGACCTAAGGAGGCTAAGGAGGATTTGGAGTAACACGAGCACAAGGATTTCATCATTCCTTCCTCACTCAAGACCCGAGTTTGGATTTAATTTCTATTTTTCTCTGCTTTAACTTTATTTGTGATGAATTTCTCCATATTTAAGGAATAGATCCCTTTTACGGTATGATGGATTTGATATTTTGATGAATGTTTGTGGATTATAACTCTAGTTTTATGTATTGAAGAGTTTTTGAATGATTTAACTGTTGCATCTATATTTACTTGTTCATGTAATCGAGAGAGGCATAACTTGTGATATCTTTGCATTATATTGTTGGTTGAGTTCATTAATTCTTCTTAGTAATCGGAAGAGGCTAGTAGAATCATTGATTAAACCTAGTTAGGAGAATAATTGAAAGAGGTTTTTTTAATGACCAATCCACTACGCATTCTTGCATATCTTCACGTGCTTAAATTGGTTCATCTTGTGAGGTTAAGACTTAATCGAGAGAGGCGTTTTCGCTAAACGTTTGAACTAATAATTGAGTGAATTCGAGAGACTTACTTGAACACTAGAATAGAATTATCTAGACTTAGATCCCGAATAATTATCTTGTACCTATCCTATCAACCCCTACTTTCTCCTATTGATAACTTCCTTGTTTATCTTTGTTGGGATTGTCATTAGTCAACAACATTAGATTCTTAGTTAATTTCAGTTAGAAATCATATAAATCTCAATTATTGATCATCTTGGAAAGAAAGAAAGCTAAAAACTACGAGAATACTTTTTAAATCCAATCCCAGTGGATACGTGATTATACTATACTATATTTGATTAGCGAGCATAATTTAAGTGTGTGTTTTTAAGCTCGTCAAAATTTGGCTCCATTGTCGGGGATTGGCAATCAATAGTGTTTGAAATAGTTTGTAGTGCTAATTCAAGAATTTTTTTTCCTTTTTATTTAATTTTTTTTCTCTTTTTACGGTTGGTGTTCTTTGACTGTGCGCAGGTTACAGGTTAAGATTGGTGCATGACTCAAACTTCTGCGAAGGAAATGCTACCATACGAGCCAGAAATTGTAAAACAATTGCGACAACTGAGGAAGGAAAGAAATCTCACCGAGACATCAGAAAAGTTTGGGCAATCCTCAACCAATCTACTTATGGCTGGAAACGACGAGGATAATGTAGATTTGGCTGTGAGAGAAGCAGGCCAATGAAGAGAACTAGCTGCATGGGATGCTGAGGAAGCAGCTATTACAGATGCACATATTATCTACGAAGAAGAGAGGGGTCATAAAATTGCTCAATATCAACCCTTGGCTACAAATCAGTTAGGAAATATTGCTCCCGGGCCTGGGAGACCACTTGGTGATTATGCTGGACGTGTCTACAATCAAGGTTTATCAAGTGTTAGACCAGCTACAATTGCAGCAAACAATTTAGAGTTGAAGCAAGGCATGCTTCAAACCTTCAAAATTGCTATGTCTTCAGAGAAAAGCCAAACAATGATCCAAACATACATCTAATGGACTTCGAGAAGATTATGAACATCTTTCAATACAATGATGTGTCACAAGATGCAGTGTATTTATGGGCATTCCCCTTTTCTCTTAAAGATGATGCAAAACAGTGGCTTCGAAGCTTGCCCATAGGTTCAGTTGAAGTTGGGAGGAGATGACTAGAAAATTCCTTAATAAATATTTCTCCTCAACTAAAACGGGTAGGTTTAGAAGAGAAATCCATAACTTCTGCCAGAAAGATACAGAAACTATTTTTGAATCATGAGAGAGATTTAAGGAGATTGTTCGAAATTGTCAACATAGCGGAATTGAACTCTGGATGCAAATCCAGGCCTTATGGGATGGACTGACACCAGCCTTACGTAGAACATTGAGCGATGCAGCTGGGGGTCCCTTGATGAAGAAGACTCCAGAGGAGATAGTTACAATTCTTGATGAGTTATCTGAAGATACAAATTAGTGGCCCTCTGAGAGTGCTGAAAGAAGAAGATCGACTGGTGTTCACTAGGTTGATGCTAAAACATCTGTGTAGGTACAGCTTGATGCTATGGCTAAAGAAATACAGAAGCTGACCTTAGCCTCGATACAAAATGAGCCTCACAAAGCTTGTGACACATGCGGAAGAGGACACCCTACTCATGAGTGTCAAGCCTCAACTGACGAAGTGAATGCTGTAGGGAACCATAATTTAATGCAATAGGACACAAGCACTCCGGTTTTTCATGGAGTTCATCTAGGGGTGCTGCAAATGCATGACAATAAAACAACCCTAGATTTTAGGGATAAGGAGCTCCTGGTGTTAATGACTACATCTATTTATAGGAAACTGGAGAAGGAGATTGGAGAGATAAGGTCTGCACGAAAATCTTTGCAGCTGGCGGACCAAATGACTCTAATACCCGAGGGGATAGTGGAAGATGTGTTAGTTCAGTGGATAAGTTCGTATTTCTTATGGATTTTATAGTGGTGAATATGGAGGAGAACAAGGAGGTCCCTCTCATCCTAAGAAGACCATTCTTAGTAACGGGTAGAGCTATATTGGATATACACGAGAGAAAACTCATGCTTGGAGTGAGTGAGGAGACTGTGATGTTTAAGATGGATGTAGAAAAAGAGGTGCAAAAGAAAAAAGTAGCTGCAAGTGTTGAGTGGAAAGTGAAGGGCTCAAAAGAGAAGGCAGCAGTGAGTGAGAAATATCAGTGTGGGTTGTACCCCAAGAAGGTTGAGACGAAGGTGTCTGCATGGATATGTGCATTAGTTCGGGCGCGAGGAATGGAGCCCGGCTTCGACTCAGAGCCCGACTAGATGTTCAGGGAAGTTTCCTCTACCTTATGCTTTTTATTTGTGTGTCATAGGGATAT
Source organism: Nicotiana obtusifolia (assembly GCA_002018475.1). NCBI lineage: Eukaryota > Viridiplantae > Streptophyta > Magnoliopsida > Solanales > Solanaceae > Nicotiana > Nicotiana obtusifolia. The sequence continues at coordinate 176,541 of MCJB01029418.1, read as the reverse complement.
TCCACAACTTAAAGTGCAGGGTGGGGAATATTATATTAGTTTTAGTTTTCCTTTTGTTAGTTGTTATAGTTAGAGTTGGAAAATTGAAAAAACCAAAAAAATTGAATTTTTTTTATTTTTCCCGACGATAGATATCAGTCGACAGGTTTCTTGAGGGATTAAAGTCAAAAGAAAAAGACGAAAATATTTTCTTTTGTTAGGTAGTGTATTAATTCTTTTGAACCGGGTGTAGTCAGTTTTTATTTTTTAGAATAGTAGGAAACCTTGTGCGGTGATTTGAATTGGAGGCAATATCTCTTGACTTTATTATACCTTGAGAATAGTGAGTATTTTAGTTGTGATGCCTACGCTCAGTTTTTGACTCTTGTATAAGTACCTTAAATTGTTTGATCTTAACTTTGCTTAACTGCTTTTGACTAGAGTGTCTTGATTGTTCAACCTTGCGTGAGTTATGTGCCATGTGTGTATGAGGTTTTGTGTTATTCTGTGCATTGTATTTGATGTGTAGAACTTGTCCCGTATGCTTTAGTAGTTCTATTCAGGCTTGAAAGCCATATAGGAATTTCTTTGTTGAGCCAGTTATATGCGTTTACCCACCTAATTGTTATGCATTGTAGTTAACCCTGTTGAGCCTATAATCCTGTTTCTTTGGAAACTACATTACAAGCCTTACCCAATTGTTTGAATTGACCATCCATTTGAATCTTTTACCTCTCGTGAGCACTTAAATTTGTTATAATCTTTGTAAAAGTTGAAGTGTGGGGTGGTTGGTTTGGCTTTTTATTGGAGCTAATGAAATAAGGAGAAAGGTGCACTATATTGAAAAAGTAAGAACCACTTGAATTGAAAAAGAAACAAAAAGTGTTGTATTGTTGTGAAAAATATTCCTTGATAGTGGTAATTCTTGATGTAATTGTGCTTAAAGAAGTAGGGAGTTAATGAATATTGATGTGAAGGTGGAGTTTTGGTTTCACATAAGTGTGGGGTTTTGAACAATGAAATGTATGTATTAAAGTGCTTAGGAAGGGGTAGTCACTCTTATATCTAAATGTATCCCACCCATCCCGCAACTTACATTACAACCAATTAATGTACTACTTGATCTTTGACTGAATGAGCTCAATTAGTAGAGTAGTACATTACGGGCAAGCATATGGTACGTTTTTTGTGACATATGAATGTTGTTTCCGAGAATGAGTGAATTCTTTCTATCTTGAGTTCCTAATTGTTCTTAAATTTCATTGCGTGTGGAACTAATCTCTATTATTGTGTGAGGGCACTTGATTCATGAAGGAAAGGTAATGTCGTTGATCTCTGTGTTAGAGTAAGTGAGTATGTTGTGAAATATGTGTGGTGCTTTTGAGTTAACTCTTGAGGCGAGGATGTTACAGTATTGTGCTTATTCTGTTTTAAATATTCTTGGTGTGATGAGTTGTGAGAGTTGTTGAAAAAGGTTGTTGTCACGACCCGGATTTCCCACCTTCGGGAGTCATGATGGCGCCTACTAGTGAAAGCTAGGCAAGCCAATCAACCGAATTATTTCCCCCGTTCTCATTCGAAATCAATTCAACCAAAACCAACCATAAATAAACAACACAATTTAACGAGCGAAATGCATAGAATATTTCAAATAAAATCTCTTTCACAACTACCCAAGATCTGGTGTCACAGTTTCACAGACTGTCTAAGAGTACTACAAACAAGGTTTTGAAAGAAATAACAAAATACTGTTTCCGAACTATATGGAAGAAACAGGTAAAGGAAGGGGACGCCAAGATCTGCGAACGTCTGCAGTACTACCTTGGGTCGCCTGATAATCACAAGGCTGGAAGCTTTCTACTATCCGAAGTATGCGGCACTGGGATCTGCACAAAAGAGTGCAGAGTGTAGTATCAGCACAACCGACCCCATGTGCTGGTAAGTGCCTGGCCTAACCCCAGCGAGGTAGTGACGAGGCTAGGACCAGACTCCAGATAAACCTGTTCAGTTATAAACATATATGTATCTACAGCAGAAGACTAGAAATACATAAACAATTTTAACGGGGGAAAGAAAACATACATTGCAATAAAATAACAGACAAATAAAGTGAAACGAATCATCAATGAATAAGAGAGAAAAACTGCAATTTAGCCTTTAACACTATGAGATGAGGTACAAGCCACCTTCACCTCCCGTAACCTCTTGTTGCAGGCGTGCAACCCGTTCCCACTTACAGTAACCTCTTGTGGCAGGCGTGCCACCCGCTCCCACTTACAATACCACAACAATCACAAGAAGTCCCGACAAGGGAACAAGGCAACATAACAACTTCCCAATTAGGGAATAAACAACATCAAACAATCATCCTGGCCAGGG
>MCJB01029418.1:152778-174163 GCA_002018475.1 Nicotiana obtusifolia | reverse complement strand
GGTTGATTTATGGTGACTCTATGTTGTTTGAAGGTGTTCTTCTTCGTGGGTATCGAAATTGGGTCTTGTAGGGCAACATGAACACTGAGTTCTACTTAAAAGCATCAAAAATTCGGGTTAAAACGCCTTCTTCATGTCAAAAATGCGATCTGGTCTGCCAAAAATGCGGACCGCATTTCCCCTTTGCGGTTCGTATTTTGGTCGCATTTCCCCCCCCAAGTTTCTGCCTCATTCTGCGACCAAAATGCGGTTCGCATGTCGAATCTGCGGTCATTCTGCGATCGCAGATTCGACATGTCCGCAGAACTTTTCCCCGACACGAAAATAGGCATAACTTCCTCATACGATGTCTGAATTGGACAATTCTTTTTGCTATGGCTCCGACATTTTGATACGGATCTAATGCTTCAAACAAAACTAAATTTGGAGTTCATTTGCATAATACTATAACACTTTTTCTTGAAGATACGCCACCGACACAATCTTGAAATGCCGAAGTTAATCTCCATCTACCATCCAAAAATCCATTCGAGACCCTCGGGACTTCAACCAAACATGCCTACATGTCCCATAACATTATTCAAACTTGTTCCAACCATCAGAACGTTCAAATCAACATCATAACATCAAATTTGCATCGGATTCAAGCCTAAGGACTTCAAAATCTTCTAAATCGCTCTTTTGATCTAAACCTGACCAAACCACGTCCGAATGACCTGAAATTTTGCACACAAGTCATAAATCACATATCTAAGCTACAGCAACTTTTGGAATTCCATTCCGACCCTCGGATCAAAATCTCGCCTATCAACCGGAAATCGCCAAATTTCTAACTTCACCAATTCAAGCCTAATTCTACACGGAACCTCCAAAACTAATTCCGATCACTCTCCTAAGTCATAATTCCTCTCCCGAAACTAACCGAATCATCGGAATTCACATCCGAGCCTTCTAACTCATAAGTCAACATACAGTTGACTTTTACAACTTAAGCCTCCTTGAAAGAGACTAAGTGTCTCATTTCTTACTGATTTCACTCCGAATGCAACTTACTCAAATAAATTACCCAAAACACAGATAATGAGGCATAATGATACAGATATTGGGGAAGACGGAGCAGTAACCCATGAGACGATTTACCGGGTCGTCACAGTTGTATTTATTTGAAGTGTAATTAGATTGCTCGAGGACGAGCAATGGTTTAGTGTGGGGTGTTGATGGTAGGCTATAATTGCGTATTTTAGTCGCTTATTGCATCCTAATTTACTATATTTTACTTGTGTTTGAGGTTTAATTGATAGTGTTTGCACTTATGTGTGTTTTACAGCTTATAGGAGTGATTCTGAGTGATGTACATGTTGCAGAATGAATGCATGATTTGGAGCTTTGAAGTCTGAGTAAAATCCCAAAGGATCAAGTCGGGATCTTGTTAGGGGGTCGAGGTCCAAGTCTGGACGTAAAAAATCGATGTATGGTCCGTACTCTTAGACTTTCCCATTGCCGCGGCGCGCTTGTGCAATCCTCCACTGTCTGTCAGAAATTAGCTCTCTGGATTTTCGCATTAAGGCCCTGCATGGAGCGTCGCCCCATGCGGCTTGCCTGTGCAATGTTTATAGAGTAAGTGACCTATTTCGGGTAGGAAAAGGTGATTTTATCTAGGCCCGACCCAACTTGGTTTAAATACATGGAAAAATATTATTTTCTAGACTTTTGACACATATTCGAACTAAGGAGGATAAGGAGGAGTTGAAAGAACACGAGCCCAAGGATTTCATCGTTACTTCCTCACTTAAGACCCGAGTTTGAATTGTATTTATGTTTTCCTCTACTTTAACTTTATTTGTGATGAATTTTTCCATATATATGGAGTAGTTTCCTTTTATGGTTTGATGGATTTGGTGTTTTGATGGTTGTTTGTGGATGATAACTCTAGTTTTATGTATTGAAGCGATTTTGGATGATTTAACTGTTGCATTTATATTCAGTTGTTCATGTAATTGAGAGAGGCATAACTTATGATATCGTTGCATTATATTATTGGTTGAGTTCATTAGTTCTCCTTTCTAATCGAAAGAGGCTAGTTGAATAATTGATTAAACGTAGTTAGGAGAATAATCGAAAGAGGTTTTCCTAAAGACCAATCCACTACGCATTCTTACATATCTTCAGTGTTTAAATTAGTTCATCTTGTGAGGTTAAGACTTAATTGAGAGAGGAGTTTTTGCTAAACATTTGAACTAATAATTTAGTGCATTAGAGAGACTCACTTGAACATTAGAAGTGAATTATCTAGAGTTAGATCTCGAACTATTATTTTGCACCTATCCTATCAACCCCTACTTTCTCCCACTGATAACTTCCTTACTTATATTTATTGCAATTGTCAGTAGTCAATAGCTTTAGATTCTTAGTTAATTTTAGTTATAAATCATATAAATCTCAATTGTTGATCATTTAGGATAGCAACCAAGCTAGAAACTACGAGAATAGTTTATAAATCCAATCCCTATGGATACAGTATTATACTATTCATTATTTGATTAGCGAGCGTAATTTTAGTGTGTGTTTCGAGCTCGTCATTAACCCCTTATCATATAAACAAGCCATAAATTCATCTTAAAAGTGAGTTCATCACACCCCGTTAATGGCGCAGTAACAACATCATACTAACTCTTTTATTTAGTCTTTACCATCAAGCTACAAATTGTAGAAGTTTAGATGAGGGAAGAAGAAGCATAAACTTACCTGGAATTGAGTAGTACCCACGAAACCTAGGCTCTGTTCATATGAAATTAGTCCCTCAATGCAGCTACAAGAAGAAAAAAGGGAAACTAGCAAGCAGTTCAGGTCATTAGAATCACTTGAATCCCTTGAAATCACTTGAGGTTTGTGTGGAGTTTTTGGGAGAGGTTTGCAGGGTTTTATTCTCTGATTTTAGGCTCTAGAAATGAGTGGGAAAATGAATGGAATCAGACCTTAAAAGGCCCCTTATGTCCAACTCAACTAGCCCCTTTTTGGGGACTTATTTGGTCCTTTCATTTAAGCAAGTAGGTGACACACCTACTTGTCACCTATGCAGTTTGTGCAATCTTGAGAAAATACAAATATCTCTCTAATTCGATACCACATTGATGAATGGTTTAATGAATTAGAAACTAGAATCTTTGAGTTTCAATTTGTTGGGTGGATCACCCCGTAAATCTAAGTATATTGGGAGAAAGACTCAGTGACATTAGACCCAAATTTCAGTAAAATTATGAATGTAACTTGCAATAACTTTTGCCGATTTTTGTTTTACAACTTGTTCGACTTCAAAACTTAACATAATAATATTATATGATTCAATTAACTTATGATACAAAATCCTTAGAATATTAGTTAATCCTAATTTTACCCCAAAAGTATAGGTTATAATATCTTTAATTTGCTTAGCCTCCACCCCACGATACTTCCTTAACACTTGTTTTAACCCATTATTATCTTTGTAAAGGTCCTTAAACTCTCCGACTCTTATTGATTCACTTAAGACGCATTCTTACTTAAAAGTAAGACATGTAACATCCTCTCCCCTTAGAAACATTCGTCGTCGGATGTAAAGGCGTATTAGAGGAGAAACTAGCTCTTATGGATTTTATGAAAATTTCGATGAAGTCTCCTCGGTAAATTGGAGTATCCTATACCTATGAAATGGATATAAACATACCTTATGCTGCACATGCCTTAAACAATAAACAAATCTCGTATAAGATTCATCTAACTAGTACTTACTACCGATTCATGCTAATGAAAGAAAAGGGATAACCATTACATATCTTTGATACTTAATCCATGACTCAATATCTATATACTTCCCCAAGTATTTTAACCTATATTAAGACGTTAGAATTATGGTTAATCACATAACAGCTTAAGACATATTTCTAAGCTAGTGGCTCATTTCTAGAAAATTGGACAACATTCCCCTATTTTTTTCACTTCCCTCTAATTCAAACCAACTCTAAGAACAACCAAAACAATAGTAAAAACAATATGTTCAAGTTACTACATCAAGAACTAGCCAAAACAAGGTCCAAGGACACCTCGAAACAAGCCACTCGCACAACCCTCTGAATCAGTCCACACGTTACAACAGTCAACAATAAACAGAAAAGCAACCCCAACATACTCAAGTTATTCTTACAGATTCCACGCACAATAATCTATAAATATGACCTTATAATGGCCCAATACCTACGACAACCTAAACTTGGTTTTTTAGGTTATTAAAAATATGTTTCCAACTTTTTTCTCTCAAATCGAGCAATACAACCAACAGTACCTAATTAACTCCCTTCTCATTTAAACCAACCAGAAATTCAACTTAAAAATGCGTTCACCACACCCCAACAATGACACAACAACAAGACACCAAATCTTTCCAAACTTGCAAGTTTTAGCCTTTACAATCGAGCCACAACTCGTAGAAGTTTAGATAAAGGAAGGAGAAGCATAAACTTAGCTGGAACTAAGTAGAACCTATGAAACCTAGGCTCTCTTCATATGAAATTAGTCCCCCAATGCAGCTACAAGAAGGAGAAAGGGAACTCTAGCAAGTGTTGACGACTATTGTCCCTCCCTTTAAAATTAATTTACTTATACTTAATTATTTGCAATAAATGCGTTGAAAATATATTGTAATTAACAACACTTATTTTCTATATAAATTTAATAGGAAATTAGTAATTAATAGTGTTGGAATTAATAATTTGGTATTACACATGTTACCTTTACTATTTTTTAATATTATTAATATAACTTCTATATTTGGATACAAATGTTTTACAATTAATTCAATTAATTAATCCTTTATTTCTAATTAATTCACTTATTATTTAAATAATCCAAAATAACTCCATAATAAATAAAGTATTTTAATTATAATTAATTAATTACAGTAGTTTATAGAGTATTTGATGATCATATTTTTGTCACATTTAATTGCAATTAATTAAGTTTAATTAAATTAATTTTAAAAGGGTTAAAGCTTTTAAGGCTATAATTGCAACAGACTCAAATAAACATAATGTGGCTAGTTATTAAACCAATTTCAGCCCAATCACTAGCCCAATCCCCACCTGACCCGATCCAAAATCCTCTCTTTATTCCACCTTAACGATCCGCTGAAACCTCTTAAGGCTAATAGAATTGCGCCACGAAGCTCTCCAATCCCACTCACATAAGAAACACAAACGCATATGGCCATTTCTCTTTTATTATTAACTCCTACCAGATTTCATCACAACCGTTGGATTACAAGAATCCAACGACCACCTTTTTCCTTAAACCTTTTACCAATTTTAATTCACCAAAAATCGGAGCCGTTGATCAAACGATCCAACGGCTCACGTTTTATCTCCCACATTAAACCTACCTAAGACCTAAACACTGATTCATTTACCTAAAACCGGCTGCCCCTACTTTCCCTTTGCCTCTCTTTTCTCTCAAACCTATCAAACCTCACCATTCTGAATCCTTGCACAAATTTTTGCAAGTTCACTTGAATATTCAACCACGAAATCATCCATCTTTTCCCTATAATACGCGAATCCAACTGGCTATTTCCATTTCGACCGATAAATTCAAACATTCCTAAATCCAAAAACCATAGACCTAAAGTGAAATCTCAAATCGTCTGCATCTCCATTATGATCTATCAAATCCATGGCATGCATGGTCATTTCTTCAGCATCATCATCATTCTTCTTTGTCTAGAGGTCAAACGTAGTGGCCTCTGGACATTGGTATATTATCCGATGGTTTCTCATCTTTAATGGCCATCTCTCATGCCCAAGTAAGTCTTTTCGTGCTTTTCCCTCTGTTCTTCACTGATTTCATTCCATCTCTATCGCCATCAACCCCATCGTCATCTTCTATTCAAAATTCAAATTGCTGAAAACCTAGGCATTAAAAGCCACTATAAATTGGAGCCTTAAAAACCTCTCATCTAGAGAACAACCAACACACAATCAAATATTCTAAGACCTAAGAAAATTAAAAGCTTTTAGATTTCTCATAGATTTTCTTTTCCTTCTCCGATTCTAAGATCTCTACTTTTCGAGTTTGAAGTTTGGATTCCTGAAAAGGCAAAACAAAAGGGCTTTTGTTTGGTTTGCTGCTCCATAGAAGGTTAGTGTACCTGACCCTCCCTTTCTTTGACTATTCATGTTGTCTGTGCCTATCATTCCTGCTTCTGTTGATTGCTTTTCTCTATGATATATGTTATTGCTTGTAACTGATTATCATGTCTTGACCTTATGTATTGCTCTCATTATTGGAACTAATTGATTCTTGATAATTTGCGATTATTCAATGATAATTGGTTATTCTATATTAATGTATGAATTTCACCAGATGAATCTTTTCCTAAAATGAATAACTTAAGTTCTATTGAACTTCTGTAGTAATTAAGATATTGCAATAATTATATGAGTGCTTTATCAGACGTACTATTATGTTTGTCAGCTTAACCCAAGCTGTATACTTGACCTTTCGATGTCCTATTCATGTCTGTTACATCCTTTCTATGTTGGTTCTTAGGTTTCTAATACTACTATCTGTTAATACATCTAACCTGACCTTCATCATGGTATCCATGTCCAGCCTACTTAACTTGCTTGCTTAGGCTGATTATCTGCTACTGAAATCATGTCTGCCCTATACTTTTAAAGCTTACATGTTCCTGTGATTTGAACTTCTGTAATGAACTCACTAGCATGGTTCTTAGATCATATCCTCGCTTGATATATTCTGTAATCTTGTAACCTTTAGAAGCATACCTGTATGAATGTTTGAGTATCTTTTGTTAGCTTTTGCACTTATGTTTTTTGTTCATGATCTTCCTGTTTTTCTTTTCATTTAAGAAGGACTCATGCTTGAGGTATTATACTTAAACCATTCCACCATGCTTAGCTAACTTGATTAAATGTAACCTTAGGCTTATTTAATGTCTTGCTGAGAACTTGTGTTTGCCACATCTACATCACATCAATTCAGGGGTTAATGATGTCATGCCATCTGTTGATCCTTGTCATATATTTAACTTGCCTACCTTGATAACATTGGAACCATGATTAGTTGTGCACACATAAGATCCAATGCAAGTTTGTTATCATAGTCTGACTCACCAGTTCAGTTGTTAGGACACATGTTCTTCCAATATGTCCTGTAACCTTGTAATTCTTTGAAAACATCATTGTGTATAAGTTTGGATGTTCTCTGTTAGTCCTTATGATTATATGTTTTCCTAGTCACACTTATGAACTTCTTGTTTGTTCCTTAGGAAGGAGTCATGTCCAAGATACTACACTTTTAATTCAAAAGGAAGGATAAGTTGAACTTCGCTTACATTAATGACTTGACAACCTAAATTATATAGAAATCTGGCGTACAGATTAACTGTTCTCATCTATGAAACTCACTAATCCTTAGTTGTCTGGTTTAAAGGAATGCTTTTCTCTACTCAGTCGACATTCTTAGCTATAAATGGTTTAACTGTGTGTTTGAACATTGGTGGGAACATGATAAACTTGAAACTATGTTATAAGTCTAAGCCAGATTAAAATTGATCCTGTGGGAGCACTTCTACTGTTTGTTGTCATCTCTAGGGAATCTGATTAGGGTTGGTGAACTTAAGTATTCAATATTGTAAGGATTCTACATATGTGAAGGAACTTCTGATTGTCCTAATAGTTGTTAATGTGAACACTATTAAGGGATCTTATGAGCTTGAACATACTATAATCAATAAAGTTAGCATGCATGTTTTCCTTACCCCTAGGATTACTTAACTAAGCATTTTGAATTTAGAATAGCCTAATGTTGTTTGCTCTAAAACTCTCCCGGTTCTGCAACTGTGATCAGTCCCTTTGAATGTTCTATTAGATGTTGAGCATGAATTTTGAATGTCCCTAGACATTTTCAGTACCTGAAGCACTTAATCTTTACCTTATGGGCTCTAATTCTAATGTTATCGTGCTATTCCTAAGGTGTTCATGTTTCTGTATTTTGATAATATCCTTGTGTCTTCTAGACTTCCTATGTACTTGAACTTTGTGCCTATTCCTGCTTTCATGTTGACTGTTAAGACCTCATTTGTATCTAAATCTTTAGGGAAGAATGAGTGTGAGTGATTAGGGGTATTTGGGGGGGACTTAGTTTATGATTAAGGTGTCCTTCACTGGCACAAGCATTGCTCGGGGTCCTTGAGACCCTTGTGAACTCTAAAGTGTCAGGGATTCCAAGGGTACCCTTTTCATGAATAAAGTCTCGTCTTAAGCTCTTAATCAATGACTCTCATTAATCCTCCTAAGATTAACACAAATAAAGGTTGATCTTCACCCTAACAGTGTCTACTTGTTACAACTTTGTCTTATTAGGCCTCATCTTGGCTTTGCTATACTTTTAATCCCATTTGTATGTTACAACTTATTTATTGGGTCTCATGTGGTGTCACTAACGTTTTTCTCTGTATCTTTGTATGCATGTTCGAAATTTGGGCCGTTGAGTTCTTTAGAACTCTGGCCCAAGTCCCAACCCAGGGTCCATGTTGTTGAAATCTACCACTGCTGCATTTTAAAGTCTAATGGCCTGCACTCCCTTCAGCTCGTTTTTGAGTCTAGTCCCTTTCCTGTCTTGCTCTTAGAATAAATTGATTTTGTTATTTAATCTTTGTATATATTCCGATACTAACACTAATATTGAACGTTCCATTTATGCCTTAATCATTTTTAGGAACCTAGGCAAAACCAAGCTCGCAGGTAAATAAAAGAGAATCTGAGTTTACGTACCATATTCATTAGAGTATTTCAATCACTTACCAATAATAAAAGGTCTCGTTCTTTGTTTATTACTAACTCTTTTACAGTGTCTTTTGATATTGAACAGATTTTAAAAGGAAACGGCTCCTCCTTGAAAGCAGAACTGAACAAAATGTATCAAAGGGTTTTTTCTCAACAAATCAAACTAACCGTTGCTGGTAATTCGCGATTAATAATGAGTTTTAAAAGGACATAGCTCTGTATTGAAAATCAAACTTTCAAAGGTATTCTCATGACATGTCTATTTTTAAATATACATATCATTTCAAAAGACAAATGTTTGAAACATAAATATATTTTTTACAAGTCCTTTGTAGATGTAAACATTTCAAAGTCCCTTTTTACAAACTTCAAGCATTTAACAAAACCCATGCCCACTTTTTCAAAGTACATATACAACCACTTCTTCAAAAATAGGTAGGCTTTTAAATAAGACTTAGAATAGACCACAAACCTGAAGCACTAAACTAATGAGCCTATAGACATCCACTTTCCTAAACCTAGTCTATGTCCTATGGAGCTACCTCAGGTAGATTCTAGGGGATGCCTAATACCTTCCCCTTAGAAGAATAAGAACCCGAACCTAAATCTCACCGGTTAGCAGACTAATAGGATAATAATCTAATAAACAAAGAGGTATTGTAGTATACCTTTAAATATTAGGTGGCGACTCTCTATCATCAATAATAGGGAAACCACTAGTTGAATCTTATTTTGACTCATGCAATATAGGGTGCAACAACAAGCAATTCGAGTTCTTTGGCACTAGAATCACATGAATCCTTTGAAATCACTTACGGTTTTTATAGAATTTTTGAGAGAAGTTTGCAGGGGTTTATTTTTTGGATTTAGGCTCTAAAAATGAGTGTAATAATGAATAAAATCATCCCTTAATAGGGCCCTTATGGCCGACTCAACTAGCCCCTTTTTTGGGAACTTATTTGGTCCTTTCATTTAAGCAAGTAGGTGACACACCTACTTGTCACCTACACAGTCTGCACAATCTCGAGAAAACATGACTATCTCTCTACTCCGACGTTGCATTGACGAAAAGTTTAATGCGTTAGAAACTAGAATCGTAGAGCTTCAATTTGGTGGTTGGATTAACCCGTAACTCCAAGTAGATTGGGAGACAAGCTCATTGATATTAGACCCAAATTTCAGTAATATTATGAATGTACATGCAATAACTTTTGCCGTTGTTTTAAAACTTGCTTCACTTCAAAAATTAACATACAAATATTATGCTTCAAGTAACTTAATACACGATATCCTTAGCATATTAAGCACTCCTAGTTTTACCCAAAAGTACGGGTTACAACATCTTTGATTTGTTTAGCCTCCACCCTCACAATACTTCCTTAACACTTGTTTTAACCCATCATTATCTTTGTAGAGGTCCTTAAACTCTACACTCATATGTATTCACTTAAGATGCATTCTAACATGGAAGTATAGGGTGTAACATTCCAATCATCTGGATATAGGTAAATAACTTTCCAAAAGTCCACAGTCACCTATCCATAACACATAACATGGGTGGTATAACTCTTGACATATCTTCACAGTCCACAACCAAGGAATATACTGCCTCAGAGAACATCCAGTCACTAAATCTCAAGAATACTAGAATCTCCTTACCCGATCTCCAACTATCCCATTCAAATGGCTGGCACATCACCCGTACACAATCACCTCGTGAGAAATACTTCCATAAATCTTCTGCGCCACGTAACAAAAACCTAAACATCAGAAGTCAACAACCAAGAGATTACTGTAATACTAGTCCAGCATCCACAAATCAATACAGGATATGCCTTCCACAACACACGCCCTTCTCTATCGATACAAGGTAGTGCTACTATCCTAAACATATGGATCTCCCATGTTGTCTAGAACTCATGAGCTTTCTTCTAAAACAAAGCCATAACCTTGTCCATACCATCTTAATGCCTCAACTTTGAATCAGGAGTAGGATTAACACCCCATTAATTAGAAGCTTTCCTCTTAAATCAATCGAGGAGAACATCACAACATGCACAGACCTCTCATAACCATAGAAGACATCAACCTCGAGCCGTACTCTAAACCATCATGGACTCTTCGAAACCCATTCTCCTAAAACCAAGCCATTAGAACTTACCCTATAAATCAACCAAGTCACGTAGACTGCTAACCCCAAAAGTGCCTCAACATGAAAATGCTTGCGCTGGACCCTTTAATTAAGCTGAAGTTGTTCCTTTCATCTTTCTAATACCACAATGTAGAGTCAATATTGATATTGAAATACCGCAGACTCTGCACCATCCAATGCAAACCTCAAGGCTTAGCCATACACAAATTTGAAAATTTGTAGGTACTGCAGATGAATCTTGAAACAATTAGAACTATTCTCGAGATTCATTCACCTTGCTCTAATCTACAATGGACAGCCAATACGTGCCGAACAGCATATATCCACCAGCACGTGAATATCCAAAAAGGAAGCAATAAAGCAATTCTTCTTTCTTGCGCACTACATCCACAACGAATATCAAACCTGAATCATTCCAAGATTTTCGTATACCCATAAAATATAGTACATCATGCATCCAATAATTTTCTTGCTCGAGTCATCCTCAAAGACATCTCTTCAAAGTCATAATTGGTCCACAAGCGTCTGCAAATCCAGAAACTGATATAACACATGGTAGACTCCCGTACTTGGCTCGAAGCCACAAAACACCTCATCTGATATCCTACTAAACTACTTTTTTCTTGTCTTGGCATGATCTCGTGGTGTCGTCCAGCTGCATCTCCTCCTAAGCTCATGTAACACTAAAATCATCTGCAAATGCATACCCATCCTCGTGGCGGTCATGCCAGCTCCCTCAAGCGATTCAAACTACATCCCACTGGTGTGACGACCCGGCCAGTCGTCTCATGAGTTACCACTCCGTTTCCCCCATTTCTACCTTATTATGCTTTGTTATGTCATTTGGGATGTGTGTGCGAAATTTCATGTCATTCGGACATGGTTTGATTGGGTTTTTGATTAAAAGAGTAACTTAGAAGATTTTGAAATTCTTAGGCTTGAATCCGACGGGAATTTGGTGTTGAGAGGTTGTTTGAGCGTTCCGAAGGTTAGAACAAATTTGAATAATGTTATGCGATATGTTGGCATAGTTGGTTGGGGTCCCAGTGGTCTCGAGTGAGTTTAGGGTGGCTAAACAGACTGTATCGCCCTTGGAAAAGTTGCAGAAAAACCAGAAGTTGCAATTTTGTTAAAGAATAAAGACACATCGCAAAGCGAGATATGCTATTGCAAACCCAGTATGCGAGCCGCAAATCACACACCCAGATTGCAAACCCAGACAGTTTTCTAGGCAAAGAATGTGTGACGACCCGGCTAGTCATCTCGTGGGTTACCACTCCGTTTTCCCCATTTTCTATCTCATTATATTTCGTTATCCGTGTTTTAGGTAATCAAGTTGAGTAGTCTGAGTTTGGGGTGAGTTTTGGGTGGTTAAACGGATTAAACCATCATTGGAAAAACAAAAGTTGCAGAAAAACCAGGTGAGAATGTGGACTGCATAACTCAAATGCGGACCGCATATCTCACAGTGGGGTCGCAAAAACAAGCAGGAACCTGGGCAAGATTCGCGACCAAAATGCGGCCGAAATGCAAACCGCAAACCTGAAATGTGAACCGCATATTTGACAGTGGAGATCGCATACTGAGAGAGAAATTTGGACAAAAATCTAAGTCAGGAATGCGACGAGAATGCAATCACAAAACATGAAATGCGAACCGCAAACCTCGCTTTGAGCTGATTTCGCTGTGAAGTTAGAATTTTGGCGATTTTCGGTCGATAGGTGAGATTTTGATCAGAGGGTCGGAATGGAATTCCGAGAGTTGCTATAGCTTCATATGGTGATTTCAGACGTAGGCGTATGTTCAGATTTGAAATTGGATGTCCGTAGGACAATTCAACGCATTTTGGCGAATGTTGGAAAATAGAAGATTTTTGGAAGGTTTGACCGAGGAGTTGACTTTTGATATCGGAGTCAGAATCCAGTTCTGAAAATCATCATAGGTCCGTTATGTTATTTATGATTTGTGTGCAAAATTTGAGGTCAATCGGATTCGATTTGATAGGTTTCGGCATCGAATGTAGAAGTTGGAATTTGCTAAATTTTATTAGGCTTGAATTGGGGTATGATTCATGTATTTAGCGTTGTTTGATGCAATTTGAGGCCTCAACTAAGTCCATATGATGCTTTAAGATTTTCTGATATATTTGGTTGAAGTCCCGAGGGCCTCGAATGGATTTTGGATGGTTGATGGAGTTTAACTTGGGCATTTCAAGAATGTGTCAATATAGTCTCTTATAGAATAAGTGGTATCATATTATGCAAATGGACTCCAAATTCAGTTTTAATTGAAGCGATAGATCCGTATCAAAATTTTGGAGTCGTAGCAAAAAGAATCGTCCAATTCGGACATTGTATGAGAAAGTTATGCTTATTTTTGTGTCAAGGAAAACAAAATCTGCATAAACGTTAGAAATGCTACGCCTGATGTCAAAAATGCGAACATCATTTTGGTTTTGCTGCGCAAACTGCGAACAGCAAAGTGAAACAGATTCTTGGGCCGAAAGCAATGTCAAAAATGCTATGCAAAATGCGGACAACATTCTGGTTATGCGAACAACATTTTGAACATCTGAATTGTTCCGATTTTTGACCCCTTTTTAAGTAGAAACCAATGCCTCTTTGCCCTGCAAGAACCCATTTTCATTACCCACGAAGAGAAACACCTCCAAACACCATAGAATCACCATAAATCAACCTCAAAACTATATCCAAAGGAGATTTTCATGGACAAATTCTTAAAGGAAGAGTTTTGGTCATCTTAAACATACTTGGGGCCATATAACTCGAATTGAAGCAAATCTTGAAGCAAATATTGGGGGATTTTCAAGAGGAATCTCGGAGTAAGTGTTCCTAACTAAATTTTTGAGGAATTACCTCAATTTATCACTGTTTTTAGCAATTAATTAGTGATTTAAGTTGGGAAAAATTGTGGAAAACCCTTAAGTTTAGATTTAAGGGTTAGAGGTCGATCCGATGTCGGAATTCGACAAATTTTGTATGGTTGAACTCGTGAGGAGATAAGGAACCCGTTGAGGTAAAAATTACTGAATTTCGAAAAGTGGGCCCGGGGCTCGGGTTTTGCTAATTTCGGAATTTCTTAGTAATTTTGATTGTTTTCGCTTCGGCTTTGTTCCCTCAACGTATTGTGACGTATTTGTTCTGAATTTGGATAGATTCGATGCACGTGAAGGCCAATTCGAAGGGCAAAGGCATCGCGGGCTAAGGATTTAGCTGATTTGAGGTGAGTAATGCTTGTAAATGATGTCCTGAGGGTTTGAAACCCCGGATTGCACATCGTAGTGCTATTTTGAGGTGAGGCACGCGCTCGATGATGAGCGTGGGGTTGTTTACCGCTGGGATTGTGACTTTGGTCCATCCCGATTGGCGATTTTACTATATATATATATTTTATTGAAACTTATTGATATCATCATATTTGGGCATCTCGCCGGATTAAGTGGACCCTTCAGGGGCATTTATCATAGTTTGCTAAATCATATTTGGGCATCTCGCCGGTTATGTGAACCCTTCAGGGGTATTATTTGGCATCTCGCCGGTTATGTGAACCCTTCAGGGGTACTATTTGGCATCTCGCTGGTTATGTGAACCCTTCAGGGGTATTTGTTACTGAATTGATTCATTTCATAAACTCAGTTTGAAAATTAAATGGCTTGCATATGATATGTTGGGTGGGGTGACACGCCGTCACGAGATGTTGCGCCACTGAACCCCCCACAGTGAGCGCCGGGTACCCAGGGAACGGGTGGCACGCCGCCACGAGAGTCATGACGTGCATTGCATTTAGTGTGTGGTGTTGTTTTCATTTACTTCATGTTATTTGCTTAGAATATTTACATGTTGTTACTGTTTCACCGTGGATTGCTCTAAGCCTTATGTGTTTTCTTACTTTCAGTCATTATTTATATGTATTACTCACTGAGTTGGAAGTACTCACATTACTCTCTGCACCATGTGTGCAGATTCGGGCGTCATCGGTTCCGCTCCGAGGTATTGACTATTATTGTCAGAGCGGTGATTCAGAGAATACGAGGTAGCTATTGGCGTCCGCAGCCCCGTATTTCTTTATCTTATTGCTCCACTTTTTTCAGACAATTGTGCCAGGAATATTGTAATAGTAATCTTATTATTAGGATATCTTTAGTTGCTCATGACTTTGTGACACCCCGGTTCGGGCTGTAGTCGGGATGGTTCTCTATATTTTTTCGCTAATTTCTGTTATTAAACCGTACTTCTATTAATTTGCGTTGTTTAACTCTTTAAATCGAGGTTTAGTTGGATTGGCTGGCCTTGTCTTCATGAGAGGCGCCATCACGATCGGGTTGGATTTTGGGTCGTGACAGCTTAGTATCAGAGCCTAGGTTACATAGGTCTCACAAGTCATGAGCGGGTTTAGTAGAGGTTCGTGGATCGATACGGTGACGTCTATATTTATCTTCGAGAGGCTGCAGAACCTTTTAGGAAAAACTTCATATTCTTGATATCCTTATCGTGTGGTTTGATTCTATTAAGGCTTATGCCTATATTTCCTTCCTACTCAATCTTATGCGGCGCGAAGCGCTTGTTATCAATGTGATGCGCTGTCGTCGTCCTTGTTGAACGAATTATGGTTCGTCGGTGTTACGGCCTTCTTGGATTTTTGCCTTCGGGTATGGTGCTGTGAAATGGTGACTGAGGGGTGGTTGCCAGGGATAGCCGTGTGCAGCGGTTCAAAAATCGAATTTGTATTTCTAATGTGGATGGCTCGAGAAAGGTGATCTTCGAAGAGACTTAGAGTCGGTAACATTTTATTGGTTCGGGTGCTGTAGAGATGGATTTCGATTTGATGCAACACGTGAGCAGCAAAGTGTGAGGAACGACATGGCAGGAAGTGTTTCACGGTGGTTGAAGTACTAGTAGGCCAAGAATGAGAAGCAGAGGTTGAAAAGTTGCTTAAAGGAGATGGTTTAACCAAAATAAGAGGGATAGATTAGCATATGGATTCTGTGGTAGGATAGCCTCGTGCCTTGAGAAAGAGTAGAACGGATCGGAAATCATGATGGAAGGTGATTTGGCCTAAGTATTTTATTTGGAGTGATGGTTGTCGTACGGAGAAAGATCGAAGATGGCAGAAAGGAGTTTGTATGAAATGAATAGGGGTGTGAAGATCTAATTATCGTTTCAGGTGCAATATGACTTGAGTTCGTAAAGTATTGTTGAACTTTCAGTGGATGTCAATAGGGAAGGAGCAGACCTATACAGCTGGTGGGCGAGCATGAGCTCAGGAGAATTTGCTGATTACGGGGTAGTTGTACCTAGTGCAGCGCCATTAGAAGATGCTGGTAAGGAATTCCACAGTTGGGTTATCTCCTGTGAGTAGGTTAGCGGTGGCGTGATGTCGATGAAGCTTCTGTGAGATATATTACTTCCTACCCAGTAAGAGGTCAAGTGTGTGACTATGACTTGTGATCCAGGATGTTCATGAAAAGCTTAAGAAAGACTTCAAGAAGTTTGTCGGGTTAATGGTGCGAGATCTTGGTAATTGAGAATGAGGAGTCGTTGTGGGCTCTACATTATGTGATGGTGGCTTAGAGCTAAGTGGGGGGAGCCCCACATCTTACAATTGGATCGCGTGGTTGTCTGCTTGTGCGGTTTCTGGTTATCGGTACATCAGTGGAGTATTTATGACTAAGAAAAGGAAATATTAGGGGTAATTCAGCAAAGAACTAGATGGGCGTGTGCTATATTTGGCGTTATCGATGCATGTTCATGTTTTTGGGAAGACTCGGAGCTTATGTTTTTGTGGACGTGATGTACATGGAAAAGAGCGCAGTCAGTTGCTTCTTCGAGAGGTTTTCATGTGCTAGTAGAGCGTTGGAGTTGGTTATCTTCGGGACTAGGTCAGAGTAATTGACTCTCGATAATGGTCCTAGTGGATTCAAGAATTAAAGTGCACTGCCAAAGGATTTCGAGTCCGATGTGTGGTTAAGGATCGAGTCTTCACAGTGGGTTGCGAACGAAACTTGGAATATTCTATGTTACCATCGGGTATACAGTGCAGTATTGGAGAAAAAAAAAGATAGCTTCGGATTAGCAGAAGGTCTTGCAAAATGGGTGTACCGGTCTGAGATAATATTGAGCACATAAAGAGGGTATGAGATGGTTCATGAGTATAGAGACGATGTAGTCTCGCGATTCAGGCCACTCGAGGTGAATGCGAATTGAGTTCACTATGTTGTGAATGGAGCTATTATATTTCTAAGTCAGGTAAAGAGTGAATTGAAAGAAATTGAGTCTGTTAGCAATGGTTTAATCGGTGTGATGGTGGCAATGATTAGTTCCTTCGGCGTGTGAAGCTTTACATATGGTATGTGGTTGTACGTGCAGGTCCGATAGCCACCACGACTTGATTGATTTGGGAGATATTGCTTCGAATGGCCTTTTTGTGTGAATGGACTCCAGAAGAGTCATGAGGGCTACACCACAACTTGAGGTTTGTATTTTCTGTGGTTATGGGAATTCAGTTGCCTGTTGCCATGGTTATTCTGAAATGAGTTGAGTGAAAGGGGTTCTAGCCAATGAAGTATTCATTCTACTAATAGTTCAGGGGTTATGAGAAATTCTTTTAATCTCGCGTAATGGTATCATGTGTGGATCGGGTTGCGTGCCGCAACAGTGTTATGTTGAGTACGGTCCACTATACCTATTCCTGCGTATTTTGTTTCTCATCCCTTGAGAAGGATTCCTAACATTTGTTTGGCCGTTTTGTTCGTTAAGCGGACTGGATAATTCTTTTCCAGGGTTGTTCCTCTTCATGTGACATGTTCAAATTGTAGCTTGTCGGCGCATTGATGGCGCCATATGAGAGCTGAGTCGGCGTTGAGGAGATTTATTGCATGAGCAACTTGCACCGGGTGAGACGAGATTATTGGAGCTTAAATATATGCAATCAGATTTATATAAGGCACATTAAAAGGAAATATCGTTATTCAGTTCAGAATGAGGTAATGGTACTTGACAGGATGAGAGACTCCATGAATTACTGATTCGTTAGGTGGCTACGAGTTTCTACACCTCTCTTTCGTTGTGACAATATTCCGAGATTTGGAACGGGATTTATATGCGTTATGAGATGTGTTGCAGGCACTAGATTCCTGAAATTCCAGTTATTGTGGTCGGAGGATGTTACTATGGGAAATCGACTTATATGGTGAGTTGTGAATTTGTACTCGACTATTGTGTTTATCCCTGTTGGGATATTTTGATAGTCTTAGCCGTGTCTAACATTTTTGTTTTGTACACTAATTGAGGGCTATGAGTCAAAAAGTGACTTTCTGTTACTCACTACAGTGGGTTTTGATATAACTTCGGGATAACTCATTAGAGCTTTATGAATTATATGCCCTACCGGTATGGGAGTTCATTAAGTGTCGTGATTTCGATTAAAGGAAATTACTTTTAAAGGACTAAATGGATAGATTTTGGTTGGCACGATGTGCATATTACTTGTGATTCAGAGTTGAGGACGAGATCCTCGTATTTTTAATATGATGTGAAAAGCTTAACTGGGCTATGAGCCGCGGTGGAAGTTATATAAAGACGAGATCCTTGTGATGAAAATTTATGTGTTTTAAATTCTCCCACTGTTAAATTAAATTTGTACTATAGTACTGATAGGGAGCCATGCCTGTTAGGCTTATTTGATAATTTTTCTATATGTTTTTGTGTGTATTTCGCCATATTCGTGTTGTAATTATTGAGTTTTAGCCTACAAGGGAGTGTTAAGGTGGCGTTAAATGTGACTCGCTAATTCGAGTAAATAATTATGAGGTCGTCATGCCTTGTGAATTGCTGTCAGAGTTGTGAAAGTTTGAAACGAGGTTTTGGTTAATATGAGGTTAATTGACGATACTGGAATTAATTATGAACAGCTATTATAACCAGAGACGTGGTTATGGGCATATATATGATGGGCGCGTAAGCACGAGTTGCTACAGCCGGTTGAGACTAACACGCTGCGTTGAAATAATTGGGCTGTGAGAAATTTGGCTTTGAAGTTTATAAATGTGGATAAAATAAATAATCTTCAATTGAGATGGTGTTGTCGGATCCATGTTAAATTTAAGATGACATGGAATCACCCGCGAGTGCGTGTAATAATACACTTAGAAATTTAATGTCCTCGGAATAATTCTTGGCACGTTCGAGGACGAACGTTTGTTTAAGTGGGGGAGAATGTGACGACCCGGCTAGTCATCTCGTGGGTTACCACTTCGTTTTTCCCATTTTCTGTCTCATTATATTTCGTTATCCGTGTTTTAGGTAATCAAGTTGAGTAGTCTGCGTTTGGGGTGAGTTTTGGGTGGTTAAACGGATTAAACCATCGTTGGAAAAATAAAAGTTATAGAAAAACCAGGTGAGAATGCGGACCACATAACTCAAATGCGCACCGCATATCTCACAGTGGGTCGCAAAAACAAGCAGAAACCTAGGCAAGATTCGTGACCAAAATGCGGCCGGAATGCGAACCGCAAACCTGAAATGCGAACAGCATATTTGACAGTGGAGATCGCATACTGAGACAGAAATTTGGACAAAAATCTACATCAGGAATGCGACGAGAATGCGATCGCAAAACATGAAATGCGAACCGCAAACCTCGCGTCGAGCTAATTTCGTGGTGAAGTTAGAATTTTGGCGATTTTCGGTCGATAGGTTAGATTTTGATCCGAGGGTCGAAATGGAATTCCGAGAGTTGCTATAGCTTCGTATGGTGATTTCGGACTTAGGCGTATGTTCGGATTTGAAATTGGATGTCCGTAGGACAATTCAACGCATTTTGGCGAATGTTGGAAAATAGAAGATTTTTGGAAGGTTTGACCGAGGAGTTGAATTTTCATGTCGGGGTCGGAATCCAGTTCTGAAAATTCATAGGTCTGTTATGTTATTTATGACTTGTGTGCAAAATTTGAGGTCAATCAGATTCGATTTGATAGGTTTCGGCATCGAATGTAGAAGTTGGAATTTGCTAAGTTTCATTAGGCTTGAATTGGGGTATGATTCATGTGTTTAGCGCTGTTTGATGCGATTTGAGGCCTCGACTATGTCCATATGATGTTTTAAGATTTGTTGATATATTTGGTTGAAGTCCCGAGGGCCTCGAATGGATTTTGGATAGTTGATGGAGTTTAACTTTGGCATTTCAAGAATGTGTCAATATCATCTCTTCCAGAATAAGTAGTATCATATTATGAAAATCGACTCCAAATTCAGTTTTAATTGAAGCGTTAGATCCGTATCAAATTTTCGGAGTCATAGCAAAAAGAATCGTCCAATTCGGACATCGTATGAGAAAGTTATGCTTATTTTTGTGTCAAGGAAAATAAAATCTGCATAAACGTTAGAAATGCTACGCCTGATGTCAAAAATGCGAACAGCATTTTGGTTTTGCTGCGCAAAATGCGAACAGCAACGTGAAACAGATTGTTGGGCCGAAAGCAATGTCAAAAATGCTACGCCAAATGCGGACAACATTCTGGTTATCCGAACAGCATTTTGAACACCTGAATTGTTCCGATTTTTGAGCCCTTTTTAAGTAGAAACCAATGCCCCTTTGCCCTACAAGAACCCATTTTTGTTACCCACGAAGAGAAACACCTCCAAACACCATAGAATCACCATAAATCAACCTCAAAACTATATCCAAAGGAGATTTTCATGGACAAATTCTTAAAGGAAGAGTTTTGGTGATCTTAAACATACTTGGGGCCATAGAACTCGGATTGAAGCGAATCTTGAAGCAAATATTGGGGGATTTTCAAGAGGAATCTCGGAGTAAGTGTTCCTAACTAAATTTTTGAGGAATTACCTCAATTTATCACTGTTTTTAGCAATTAATTAGTGATTTAAGTTAGGAAAAATTATGGAAAACCCTTAAGTTTAGATTTGAGGGTTGGAGGTCGATCCGATGTCGGAATTCGACAAATTTTGTATGGTTGAACTCGTGAGGAGATAAGGAACCCGTTGAGGTGAAAATTACTGAATTTCGAGAAGTGAGCCTGGGGCTCGGGTTTTGCTAATTTTGGGATTTCTTAGTAATTTTGATTGTTTTCGCTTGGGCTTTGCTCCCTCAATGTATTGTTTTGTATTTGTTCTGAATTTGAATAGATTCGATGCACGTGAAGGCCAATTCGAAGGGAAAAGGCGTTGCAGGCTAAGGATTTAGCCGATTTGAGGTGAGTAATGCTTGTAAATGATGTCCTGAGGGTTTGAAACCCCGGATTGCAGATCGTAGTGCTATTTTGAGGCGAGGCACGCGCTCGATGATGAGCGTGGGGTTGTTTACCGCTGGGATTGTGACTTGGTCCATCCCGATTGACGATTTTACTATATATATA
>MCJB01029418.1:83721-152631 GCA_002018475.1 Nicotiana obtusifolia | reverse complement strand
ATATATATATATATATATCTATATATATATATATATATATATATATATATATATATATTTTATTGAAACTTATTGATATCATCATATTTGGGCATCTCGCCGGATTAAGTGGACCCTTCAGGGGCATTTGTCATAGTTTGCTAAATCATATTTGGGCATTTCACCGGTTATGTGAACCCTTCAGGGGTATTATTTGGCATCTCGCCGGTTATGTGAACCCTTCAGGGGTATTATTTGGCATCTCGCCGGTTATGTGAACCCTTCAGGGGTATTATTTGGCATCTCGCCGGTTAGGTGAACCCTTCAGGGGTATTTGTTACTGAATTAATTCATTTCATAAACTCAGTTTGAAAATTAAATGGCTTGCATATGATATGTTGGATGGGGTGACACGCCGTCACGAGATATTGCGCCACTGAACCCCCCACAGTGAGCGCCGGGTACCCAGGGAACGGGTGGCACGCCGCCACGAGAGTCATGACGTGCATTGCATTTAGTGTGTGGTGTTGTTTTCATTTACTTCATGTTATTTACTTAGAATATTTACATGTTGTTACTGTTTCACCGTGGATTGCTCTAAGCCTTATGTGTTTTCTTACTTTCAGTCATTATTTATATGTATTACTCACTGAGTTGGAAGTAATCACATTACTCCCTGCACCATGTGTGCAGATTCAGGCGTCATCGGTTCCACTCCGAGGTATTGACTACTATTGTCAGAGCGGTGATTCAGAGAATATGAGGTAGCTATTGGCGTCCGCAGCCCCGTATCTCTTTATCTTATTGCTCCATTTTCTTCAGACAATTGTGCCAGGAATATTGTAATAGTAATTTTATTATTAGGATATCTTTAGTTGCTCATGACTTTGTGACACCCCGGTTCGGGCTGTAGTCGGGATGGTTCTCTATATTTTTCCGCTAATTTCTATTATTAAACCGTACTTTTATTAATTTGTGTTGTTTAACTGTTTAAATCGAGGTTTAGTTGGATTGGCTGGCCTTGTCTTCATGAGAGGCGCCATCACGACCGGGTGGGATTTTGGGTCGTGACAGAATGACGTCAAGAATGCGGTCAGGAATGCGGTCGCATTTCCACAATGCGGACCGCATATCCACCACACTGAGACCGCACCGAGACAAATTTCTGGGCAAAAATGCGGTCAAAATTGCGGTCATGCGGACCGCAAACCATGCTTCACACTGAAATGCGGTGAAAGCTAGGGTTACGAGCTGTGATGGCTATAGCGGAGATGCGGACCACATGGTGGATATGCGGCGGATATGCGGTCGCATTTTTAAACCCAACTGGGGCGTTTTTGTTCTAATTTTTGACCTTTTATAAATAGAAACCAGTGCCCATTGGCCATGCAAAAGCCACTATCCTTACCATCTAAGAGAAACACCTCCAAAACACCTTAAATCACAGCAAAATAAACCTCAAAACTATATCCAAAGGAGACTTTCTTGGATAAAATCTTAGAGGAGGGGATTTCGGCCATCTTAAACATAATTAGAGCTATAGAGCTCGGATTGAAGCTAATTTCGAGGCGATTTTTGGGAGATTTTTAAGGGAAACATCGGGGTAAGTGTTCTTAACTCAACTTTGGTCAAATTACTCCAGTATATCGCTATATTTAGTATTTAATTGGTGATTTAAATTGGGAAATCTGTGAAAAATCCTTAAGTTTAGAATTAAAGATTTGGAGGTCAATCCTATGTCGGAATTCGATAATTTTTGTATGGTTGAACTCATTGGGAGATAAGGAACCCGTTGATGTGAAAATTTTTGAGCTTCGAGAAGTGGGCCCGGGGCTCGATTTTTGCTAATTTCGTAATTTCTTAGTATTTTTCGATTGTTTCGCTTGGGCTTTGTTCTCTCAGCGTATTGTGACGTGTTAGTTCTGATTTTGGATAGATTCGACGCGCATGGAGGCCGATTCGAAGGGCAAAGGCATCGCGGGCTAGGGATTTAGCTGGTTCGAGGTGAGTAGTGATTGTAAATGATGTTCTGAGGGTTTGAAATCCCGGATTGTACATCGTAGTGCTATATTGAGGAGAGGCACATGCCCGACGATGAGCGTGGGGTCATTTACTACTAGGGATTTTGACTTGGTCCATCTCGATTGATGATTTTACTGTGTATTTGACTGAAACTCATTTGTTATCATTATGATTGGGCTGATTGCCGTGTTTGGGCTTCGTGTTAATTAATTAAACCCTTCAGGGATTTTTATCACTGTTTACTCACTATTTTGACTTATTACTTGAACTCAGTCATGCTGTTTTTCACTGTTTTACAACTCAGCCACTTTACTCAGTTTTGAGACTTAAATAATATTTTAATGATGTTTTTGGGCTAAGAACTACTGTTTTACTATGCCCGAAGGGCTTGTGATGATTTTTCTGACTGAGTGCGGCCGAGGGCCAGATGTGAGGTTTTACTGAGTGATATGAGGCCGAGGGCTTGAGATACTTTATATGCTACGAGGTGGCTTGTGACTGACTTGAGGCCGAGGGCCTGAGATGCTTTATGTGCCACGAGGTGGCTTGTGACTGATATGAGGCCGAGGGCCTGAGACACTGTATATACGCCACGAGGTGGCTTGATTGATATGAGGTCGAGGGCCTAGATATGTGCCACGAGGTGGCTTGATATTGCGCTTGGGCCGTAAAGGGCCTCTCCCGGAGTCTGTACACCCCAGTGAGTGCGGGTACCCATTGTGATGTGAAATATAGCCCGAAGGGCTGATATTGTATTATGTGATAGCCCGAGGGGCTGATGTTGTATTATGTGATAGCCTGAGGGGCTGATGTTGTACTATGTGATAGCTCGAGGGGCCGATACTGTCCCATGTGATAGCCCGAGGGGCCGATATTGTTCTGAAATTTGAGCTCGAGGGGCTGGTACGGTTTTGTGATATTGCCCGAGGGGCGGATTTGTTGATATATATATATATATATATATATATGGCCCGAGGGGCGATGTTTTAATTCACATTATTTACCTAAAAGATTACATGTTTTTACCTGTTGAAAGGAGATTTTACTTGATTTCTCACTGATTTACTGTTTGCGAATGATGTTTTAATGCTTCATTATAAAATGCCTTGTGCTTTGTGTGTTTTCTTACTTTCAGTCGTTATTTATGCTTATTACTCACTGAGTTGGAGTACTCACATTACTCCCTGCACCATGTGCGCAGATTCAGGCGTTGTTGGTTCCGCTCCGGAGTACTGATTCCTCCCGTCCAGGCGGTGATTCAGAGACTACGAGGTAGCGGTTGGCGTCCGCAGCCCCGTATTCTCTTTCGTCCTGTTGTTTCTATTTTCTTCAAATAATTGTGCCAGAGGTTGTATTTAGTAGAGTTGTTATTAGGGTTCATAGTTGCTCATGATTGGTGACACCCTGGTTTGGGCTGTAGTCGGGATGGTTAGCTATGTTTTTCGCAATGATTGTTCTTAAACTATGCTTGTATTGTTTTCTTGTTAATTAACTGATTAAAAAAATGAGATTTGGTTTGAATTGGCTGGCCTTGTTTTCACGAAAGGCGCCATCACGTCCGGGTTCGGGGTGAGGGTCGTGACAACTAGCTAGCAGGAAAATCCTCATAGAAACCACATAAGGATCACATAAACTCACACCTTCTCACATGAAATAACGTACATGCTTAGCCTCTAACCTACATCTCCCTATGAACCTACCATTTTCATAACCACTATGTAATCAACTAATCTTCTGAGTCCGTACTAATTGACCGGATGTAAGAATCTGCCTCCTCCCATTAATCAACAACTGAAAGATCTACCAAGACATCCACATCTAAGACTAGACAACACATTGAGATGATAATCAAGCATCCATAGTCCCTCGCAGTCCATCTGCATCATCACAAACCATCGGTGCTCAACTGAGTCCGAGTACTTTATATCGCATATGAATCAAAGAAAAAGGAACTGCAGATTAAGGCTTCAAGTTGAAACAAGGTCGCACGAAAAGGAAAGAAATATGAAAAGCTTCCTAGATGTCCTGTAGCCTCTTTAAGAAAAGTATGGGCATCATCATACCGATTTGCAAGACTCTACTAGACATTTGCTCATGACTCGTAAAACCAATGGCACGTGTATATATGCTCGTTATCTCAGATACACGTCAACCCCCTCCTGTGTAGGAAAGAAAAAAAATTAGTAGGAAACGTTCGTTCAACCATAGCTAGGCAAGATACTTAGCTCATCGGGGCAAGTCCCAAGTTCGAAAAATCATATTTCCTTGAAAAATCATCTCTAACATGCACGAATTTAGTCAACCATGAATCAAGGAAGTCATCCAATGCCACAAGAAGTAATCCCAATCAATAAAGCATCTTTGGCGAATTCCCCAAAAGCAAACCCTGGGCCCGCATTCTCAAAACTCGGAATAATGCCAAAATTCAACGACCCATGACCTGCTGAGTTCAAATATATGATTAGATTTTAAAACAAAGTCCTCATAGATACTCAAATCCTCAAAACACACTCTCATAAATAGTAGGCAAAACCCCAAATTTTATCTCAAAATTCCATATTTTGGGTGTTATAAGTATATTCTTGAAATAATACCAAAAGTGATTAGAAATCACCCCAAAGTATTGTGTGAAAATTTCAAAAAGAAATTGCCCCTCTCCATGTCTAGCGTTCAAAATATGAGAAATGTGCTCAAATGTGACACCCCAAGTTTTCGTATGTAAAAAAATACGTCGTAAGTAAAATAATGTAAGATAAAAAATGAGAATCTTTGACAGTACATAAAGTAAGTTAATCATGTTACCTTGGAGATTACAAATATTTAAGATCATGAACTGCAAGTACCAAGAGGGTTGGAAGGTTAGAAGCTAAACGAATCGAAGAAAATAAGTTTCGTGATGAAATCCTAAAACCCAACTGAATCTCTCAAAATCCAGAAATTGATATAACACATGGTACTCTCCCCTACTTGGCTCTAAGCCACAAAACCCATCATCTAATATCCTACTATACTACTTCTTTCTTGTCTTTCCATGATTTCGTGGTGTCGTCCAGCTGAATCTCCTCTTAAGCTCATGTAACACTAGTTATCATGCCTTCCAAATCATCTGCAATTGAATACTCATCCTCGTGGCGGTCATGCCAACTCCCTCAAGCGATTCAAACTACATCCCATTGGATAGTAGGAAAAATCCTCATAGAAACCTCATAAGGATCACATAAACTCACAACTTCTCACATGAAATAACATACATGCTTAGCCTCTAACCTACATCTCCCTATGAACCTTCCATGGTCATAACCACTATGTAATCAACTAATCATTCCGAGTCCGTACTCATTGACCAGATGTAAGAATCTGCATCCTTCCAAGAATCAACAACTGAAAGATCTACCAACACATCCACATCTAAGACTAGACAACACATTGAGACGATAATCAAGCATCCATAGTCCCTCGCAGTCCATCCGCATCATCACAAACCATCGGTGCTCAACTGAGTCCGAGCACTTTACATCGCATATTAATCAAAGAAAAAGGAACTGGATATTAAGGCTTCAAGTTGAAACAAGGTCGCACGATAAGGAAAGAAATACGGGAATTTTCCTAGATGTCCTATAGCCTCTTGAAGATAAGTATGGGCATCATCATACCGATTTGTAAGACTCTACTAAACACTTGCTCATGACTCGTAAAATCTACAAACCTAGAGCTTTCATACCAGCTTGTCACGACCAAAAATCCCATAAAGTCATGATAGCACCTAAACCAACCCGTTACGTAAGCCAGGCAATGTAAGTTACAACAATAATGAGAAATATCAATATTAAAAATCGATACTGCCAAAGAATTCAATATAGCAATCCAAAGGACTAGTAATACAAGTAATGAGCTACTATGACTTTGATTTACAAGCTGGAAAAAATAAATAAAATACAATATTTGTTGAACTTTACATAAACAGGATGAAGTCCTAAAATACATTAAACTAATGGTAGCTTGGATCTGGAGAACAACTACAACTTTAATGGCAGCCTTTGTCATCCACAATAGCTCAGCTCCAAGATCTGCATGCAAGGTACAAAAGTGCATCATGAATACAACCGGCCCCATGTACTTAAAAAGTATTTTGACTAACCTCAGTGAAGTAGTAATCGAGGTTTCTAATTCAAAAGACACTCCCTTTGCATAACCTCTGCAGCTCAATAACATGTGTAATATAGAGAAATATCAAGAAAAGACATTTACCGAATAATAACGTGCATAATATAGAGAAATATTCAGAAAAGATAGTTACCAAATAAAGGATATCAATAGTAAAGGTGCACAACTGGGATAGGATTAGAAACTCTTCAATTAAAAGATCAAGCAAATACAACTAGCACCAACCCCACTGACAAAGAGATATGAAACAAATAATGTGTTTTCTCAGATACTCATACATGACTGTAAGCCTATACACAACATGATCTGATGCCGTATTAATTGCCAAGTAATATTTTCATGAGACCTTAACAAGAATCCAATGATGAAAACTTTTTTTTTTACATCAATCCGCTACATTACCATCAACTAAACAAAACATGAGATATATAATCACTTAGGTAAAATCCATCTGGACAATCAAATCATCAATTAATAACAGAGGCACAGGATAGCATGTTAGATGCAACATAAAAAAATGTAAACTGCATGGCAACTAATAAAGAATACATGTGCATGATCATAATGCCACTCATATACCACTACATGGAAATCAATAATGAAATACTATCCTTATACTCCACATTTGATCAACAAGTATGCCACCTTTATGCTCCACATTTCATCAACAAGAATGCCACCCTTATGCTTAACATTTTATCAACAAGAATGCCACCCATATACTCCATATTTCTACAACAAGAACGCCACCCTTATGCAACACATTTCATTAATAAGAATGCCATCCTTATACTCCACATTTTATCAACGAGAATGCCACCTTTATGCTCCGTGTCTCATCCACAAGAATGCCACCCTTATGCTCAACATTTCATCAATAAGAATGGCACCCTTATTCCCATACGTCATCACAGTAAAAGTATCCGCCCCAACAAGTTGGTATGTTCCATAATCATGAAAATCCAAGACAACAACATATTGTCAAGAGACATAACATCGCAATTTATCAATAAGGTGCACAAGGACATCGAAATATATGACACGACTGCGGAATAATCCTAAAACATGATCTCTAGAATGAAAGCATATGCTCACGTAGTCATACAAAGGATCAAACATGTATCACAGAGTGCACACTCTCAAATCAAGAACAATAAGTACATATGTGTGTTCATAACATACGTGTGACTATGTTCGAGGCAAGTATAGCATCAATCTCAAGAATTTCTCATCATGTGCAAAATAAGGTACCAATAACCTCAACATTACTCTAGCAAGGTTTATTGTACTCACGTAGTCAATTAATTGAATAACACATAGAATCAAGTAGAACACACAACCAAACAAAGCATAGAGTAATCTAGAATCTTCCCAAAGCATGAATACCAATGGCACGTGTATATATGCTCGTTATCTTAGAAGTACATCACCCCCCCCTCCCCGTGTTGGAAACAACAACAATTAGTAGGAAAAGTTCGTTCAACCATAGCCAGGCAAGATACTTACCTCATCCGGGCTAGTCCCAAGTTCGAAAGATCACATTTCCTTGAAGAATCATCTCTAACATGCACGAATCTAGTCAACCATCAATCAAGGAAGTCATCCAATGCCACAAGAAGTAATCCCAATTAATAAAGCATCTTTGGGGAATTGCATAAAAGTCAACCCTGGGCCCGTGTGCTCAAAACTCGGAATAATGCAAAAATCCGATGACCCATGACCTGCTGAGTTCAAATATATGATTAAATTACAAAACCAAGTCCTCATAGATACTTAAATCCTCAAAATACACTCTCTTAAAATGTTCGCAAAACCCCAAATTTTATCTCCAAATTCCATATTTTGGGTGTTATAAGTAGACTCTTGAAATAATACCAAAAGTGATTAGAAATTACCCCAAAGTATTATGTGAAAATTTCCATAAGAAATTTAACCTCTCCAAGTCTAGTGTTCAATACGTGAGAAATGAGCTCAAATGTTACACCCCAAGTTTTCGAACTTAAAAAAGTATGTCATAAGTCAATTGATGTAAGCTCAAAAATGAGAATCTTAGAAAGTACATAGAGTAAGTTAATCATGTTACCTTGGAGGTTACAAATATTTAAGATCATAAATTACAAGTACCAAGAGGGTTGGAAGGTTTAGAAGCTAACCGAATCGAAGAAAATAAGTTTCATGATGAAATCCTAAAACCCAACTATAGCTCTCTAAATCCAGAAACTGATATAACACATGGTACACACCCCTACTTGGTTCGAAGCAACAAAACACATCATCTGATATACCACTATACTTCTTCTTTCTTATCTTGCCATGATCTCGTGGTGTCGTCCAGCTAAATCTCCTCCTAAGCTCACGTAACACTAGTTATCACACCTTCCAATTCATCTGCAAATGCATACTCATCCTCGTGGCAGTCATGCCAGTTCCCTCAAGAGATTCAAACTACATCTCACTGGATAGTAGGAAAAATCTTCATCGAAACCTTATAAGGATCACATAAATTAATACCTTCTTAGAGGAGATAACGTACATGCTTAGCCTATAACCCACATCTCCCTATGAACCTTCCATGGTCATAACCACTATGTAATCAACTAATACTCACGAGTCCATACTCATTGACCAGATATAGGAATCTGCTCCTACCATGAATGAACAACTGAAAGATCTACCAACACATCCACATCTAAGACTAGACAACACATTGAGACGATAATCAAGCATCTATATGTCCCTCGCAGTCCATTCGCATCATCTCAAACCATCCATACTCAACTGAGTTCGAGTACTTTACATTGCATATGAATCAAAGAAAAAGGAACTGGAGATTAAGGCTTCATGTTGAAACAAGGTCGCACGATAAGGAAAGAAATATGGGAAGTTTCCTAGATGTCCCGTAGCCTCTTGAAGATAAGTATTGGCATCATCATACCGATTTGTACTCTACTAGACACTTGCTCATGACTCGTAATACCTATGAACCTAGAGCTCTGATACCAACTTGTCACGACAAAAAATCCTATAAAGTCATGATGGCACCTAACCCAACCCGTTACATAAGTCAAACAATATAAGTTACAACAATAATGAGAAATCATCAATATTAAAAATAAAGATTACAAAACAATTCAATATAGCAATCCAAAGGACTGATAGTACAAGTAATGAGCTACTATGATTTTGATTTACAAGCTGGCAAAATGAATAAATACAATATCTGTTGAAATTTTCATAGAAAAAAATGAAGTCATAAACTACATCGAAAAAATGGTAGATTGGATCTAGAGAACAACTACAACATTAATGGTAGCCTTTGTCGTCCACAAAAGCTCAGCTCCAAGATCTGCATGCAAGGAACAAAAGTGCATCATGAATACAACCGACCCATGTACTTAAAAGTATCTTGACTAACATTGGTGAAGTAGTAAACAAGGTTTCTAAGTAAAAAGACACACACTTTGCATAACCTCTGCAGCTCAATAACATATATAATATAGTGAAATATCAAGAAAAGACAGTTACCGAATAATAACGTGCATAATATAGAGAAATATCCAGAAAATATAGTTACCAAATACAGGATATCAACAGTAAAGGTGCACAATTGGGATAGGGGTAAGAAACGCATTCAATTAAAAGATCAAGCAAATACAACTAGCACCAACCCCGCTGACAAAGAGAAATGCGCCAAACAATGTGTTTTCTCAGATACTCATACATGACTGTAAGCTTATACACAACATGATCTGATTCCGTATTAATTGCCCAAGTAACATGTTCATCAGACCTTAACAAGAATCCAATGATGATAACTTTCTTTTTACATCAATCTGCTACACTACCATCAACTCAACAAAACATGACATATTAACTCACTTAGGTAAAATCCATCTTGATAATCAAATCATCAATTAATAATTGAGGCACAGGATAACATGTTAGATGCAACATGAAAACATGTAAACTACATGGCAACTCATAAAGAATGCATGTGCATGATCAGAATGCCACCCGTATACCACCAGATGGACATCAACAGTGAAATACTATCCCTATACTCCACATTTGATCAACAAGTATGCCACCCTTATGCTCCATATTTCATCAACAAGAATGCCACCCTTTTGCTTAACATTTTATCAACAAGAATGCCACCCTTATACTCTATATTTCAACAACAAGAATGCCACCCTTATGCAACACATTTCATTAATAAGAATTCTACCCTTATACTCCTCATTTCTTCAACAAGAATGCCACATTTATGCTCCTATCTCATCCACAAGAATGCCACCCTTATGCTCCATATTTCATCAATAAGAATGCCACCCTTATTCCCACACGTCATCACAGTAAAAATATCCACCCCAACAAGTTCGTATGTTCCATAATCATGAAAATCCAAGATAACAACATATAATCAAGAGACATAACATCGCAATTTATCAATATGGTGCACAAGGAGATGGAAATAGTAAGGTGCATATATGTGTTCAGGATATAAGACACCACTACAGAATAATCTAAAAGCATGATCTCTAGAATGAAAGCATACGCTCACGTAGTCATACAAAGGATCACACAAGTATCACAAAGTGCACACTCTTAAATCAAGAACAATAAGTACATATGTGTGTTCATAACTTACGTGTGACTATGTTCGAGGCAAGTGTAGCATCAGTCTCAAGAATTTCTCATCATGTGCAAAATAAGGTACCAATGACCTCAACATTACTCTAGCATGGTTTATTGTACTCACGTAGTCAATTAATTGAATAACACATAGAATCAAGTAGAATACACAACCAAACAAGGCATAGAGTAATCTAGAATCTTCCCACAGCATGAATACCAATGGCACGTGTATATATGCTTGTTATCTTAGATATACGTCACCCCCCTACACCGTGTTGGAAACAACAACAATTAGTAGGAAAAGTTCGTTCAACCATAGCTAGGCAAGATACTTACCTCATCCGGGCTTGTCCCAAGTTCGAAAGATCATATTTCCTTGAAAAATCATCTCTAACATGCACGAATGTAGTCAACCATCTGTCAAGGAGGTCATCCAATGCCACAAGAAGTAATCCCAATCAATAAAGAATCTTTGGGGAATTCTCCAAAAGTCAACCCTAGGCTTGCGTGCTCAAAACTCGGAATAATGCCAAAATCTGATGATCCATGACCTGCTGAGTTCAAATATATGATTAGATTACAAAACCAAGTCCTCATAGATACTCAAATCCTCAAAATACACTCTCTTAAAATATAGGCAAAACCCCAAATTTTATCTCAAAATTCCATATTTTGGGTGTTATATGTAGATTCTTGAAATAATATCAAAGGTGATTAGAATTTAACCCAAAGTATTGTGTGAAAATTTTCTATAAGAAATTTCCCCTCTCCAAGTCTAGCATTCAAAATATGAGAAATGAGCTCAAATGTTACACCCCAATTTTTCGTACATAAAAAAGTACGTCGTAAGTCGATTGATGTAAGCTCAGAAAATGAGAATCTTTGAAAGTACATAAAGCAAGTTAATAGTGTTACCTTGGAGGTTAAAAATATTTAAGATGATGAACTGCAAGTACCAAGAGGGTTGGAAGTTTAGAAGCTAAACGAATTGAAGAAAATAAGTTTCGCGACGAAATCCTAATACCCAATTGAATCTCCTCATATCCTGAAAATGATATAACACATGGTAGACTCCCCTACTTGGCTTGAACCCACAAAACACATCATCTGATATCCCACTATACTTCTTCTTTCTTATCTTGCCATGATCTCATGGTGTCGTCTAGCTAAATCTCATCCTAAGCTCATGCAGCAGTAGTCTTCACCCCTTCCAAATCATCTGCAAATGCATACTAATCCTCGTGGTGGTCACGCCAGCTCCCTCAAGCGTTTTAAACTACATCCCACTGATAGTAGGAAAAATCTTCATAGAAACCTCATAAGGATCACATAAACCTCATAAGGTCATGTCTGTTAGTTGTTTTTAAAACAATAGACAAATCCTAAAACCCAGAGGTCACTGCGTTTGACCTCTGAGTATGGAATATTTATGATGAAACTATGAATCATGCACATGCATGCTTTGTTTTGGAAGAGCGAGTGGAGAAACCAGATGAAATGAAAGTTTATCAATTAGGTCTAGGATTTTGAATTGGGGTTTATGAATTCTCACAACGAAAATGGAAACTAGGCTCACTACTTCATCTCCTAGGGACAAAGGAGATAAATATGCAAGTTGATTTGAAAGAACAAAGGGAAGGTGTTTCGACCTAATGAGCCACGTCTAATCTCTCAGATTTAGAGAGCAAAAAGGTTAAACTAGTGCGATTCGGGGGGATGGAGAGACAGAAAGTATGAATCTCTGGTTGATTTGAAGCCTTGCAGAATTTGTGAAAGGTTTCTTTGCTGGCCATGTCTGTGAGGTTGAGAGAAGTAAAAGAGAAAAGGGAAAGAAAGGCGGCGTGGTCAGACGGGAAATGATTTAGGGTTAGGGGGATTAGTTTGGTCATTAGGCTTTAAGGTGAGAGACGGAACAGGAGCTGTTGGATCTGTTGATCAACGACTCCGATTATTTGGTGATTGGATCTTTAGAAATGTTTAAAATGGAAAAAATTGGTGGCTGTGAGATGATAGGGTTTTGGGCGGTTGAAAATTTGATCTCTGGGGCTGGATATTTAGATCAAAAGAAAATATCAGAGAATAAATGTGAGTCGTTGATCAGATGGATCAACAGCTCAGATGTGGATGTGTTTGTTGTGTGAGTTGAGAGTAAGGATGATGTGGTGTGCTGTGATTGGTGAAAATGGGATGGCTTGGATTGCCAACAGGGAAAGAGATGGGTGTTTGGGTTGGGTAATTTAGGATTGGGCTTTAGTAATTGGGCCAAAATAATTTGAAAAATGGCCACTTTGCCCTTGGTTTGAGAATTGGGATTGTGGCCTTTTTGCCTTCTCACCCTTTAAAATTTAATTTAAATAAACTTAACATTTTTTAATAAATGTGGTAACAATTATAATTATTGTACATACTACTAATTACATTAATTAATTAGTTATAAGATTATATTGTATTTCCTAAATTGTAACAATATTTTCGAATTTCACATAATAATCGAATTAACTAGAAATTAGAGAGTAGTTTATCAAATGAACTATAGAACCTAAGTAATGTAGTTATAAAAATTATTTTAATAATCTTAAAAATAATAAATATATTTGTAATTCCATAATGTTAATACTAAGCGATTAATTTTAAAAACTAATACTTAATTAATTTGTAAAAAATAAGTATTTGTTACTAAAAAATATTTTAAAAACATTTATTATAAATTATTTAGTATAAATTAATTAATTTAAAAAGGGAGGGTCAAAATTGACCGTCAATAGCTGCCCCTCTTTGACCGAGATGATGAAAGAGTTTTGGGGAAAAGAAATTGAACCAAAGTCTTGTATTGCAGGAAAATAGGATGGTGAATTGCAGGATTGAGTTATGGAAGAATCTAGAAAGATCTTCTGGGGATACTGAAGCTGAATTTTTGCTTTGAATTGCTTACATGCCTTAGGCTTAACGAGGATCAGGCCTCATGTAGTTCTGGAGTAGAGATTTTGGGGAAGCGGGCCTAGCATCGTATTATGACGATACGGCGAGACGGAGGATCACTTATGATGGCTTGAATTTTGCAGCTTAATTTTAATGAATCGAAATTTTTGAGTTTCAGTGATCGTCTTGAGCTTGGATCTTGGGCCCGCTAATGCATTGGCTATCCCCATAGCATTATAGTTTGGTTTGTTGCTAAGAAAAAGTTTCATGTTGCGGTGTTTATTCTTGCAAAACAAATGAAATACACGCATACCAATATATTGTAATGAAGAATATATTAAGATGCAATGTAAATGATGCAGGAATGATAATGCCTAGCTGCAGGGGAGCCATTATTTGAGATTGGGATGATGGAATACTTGATCTTGACTTGATTGGCTAGCCAAGCTGTGTACCGTTCTGCAGCTACTAGAGCATTCCAAAATTGTATCCGCTTGTTGGGAGAGATTGATTGGTAGAGTGCATCTTCGCTTATTAGGAGAGCTTTGCACTTACGGTAGATAGGAACCGAACAGTCTCACGACGTTCTAAATCCAGCTCACGTACCACTTGAATCAGCAAACAACCGAACCCTTTGGACCTTCTTCAACCCCAGTATGTGATGAGTCGCCATCGAGGTGCCAAACGACTCTGCCGATAAGAGATCGTGGGAGTCATCAGCCTGTTATCCCTGGTGTACCTTTGATCCGCTGAGCTAGAGCCCTTCCACACGGGACTCTAGGATCACTATGGCCCTATGAAATGTCTCCGCTAGTTGGGAGAACTTGATTTGTCGAGTGCATCTCCACTTGTTAGGAGAGATTTGCACTGAAATGTAATGTAATCTCCCCTGGGAGTGATTGACTTAAACCATAATCATGCCTGAACCTACATGATCAAAACGTTAAAACATTCAAAGTAATGGTAAATGAAATGAAAGCATGCCCAAGAGATACTTTTGACTGCGAACTGAGTTGCGGCCATCGATTGGAAGGATGTCGGTGACGGGGTTTACGACTGTCTATTCTGGCATCCGTTGTGATGGAGCGACGATGCAAATTGCTTTATTGGCGAAATTTGCGGTTTGCTATATAGAAGGCTCTAATTGGCGAAGACGACGTTCGATTTGTACAGGGCGCTCTGATTTATCGAGCTGGCGGTTTGCTATATACAGGAGTTCAATCATTGAAGTCGACGTTCAATTTGTACATGATGCTCGGATTAGTTGAGCAGACGGTTTACTATGTACAGGACTTCAACTAGTGAAGTTGACAACTCTTTTTGTACAAGATGCTCCGATTAGTTGAGCAGATGATTTGCTATGTACAAGTTTTTCGTATAAACTGTTTGATTCCGAGGTCCCTGTGAATTTAGCTTTAGCTGTGGACCTAGCGCTTCCTTTCTCCTTGACGACCCTGCACTAAAAAAAAACTTCTTACTGGGGGGGGGGGTTAGTTTTTGTCGACCACTGTGTTGATTTACCCCGCCCTTTGACATGATTGCGCCATGAATTTTGGTAGATGGAACAAATTAATGTATAGGGATATTTTGTTTTTAGAAAACATTTTGAAAATAGCTTGTTTTTTAAGGCAAATGCCATCATTTAAGATTATGACATGTTACGAATGGTTCTCCACACGTGGGTGTTTCTTCTGGAAAACTTTGTCTTGTTGATGTCGATCTTCCGTGATGCTTATAACAACGCGGCTGCTTGTTGTCGCGACTACGTCCTAATTTTAACTAATGCATTACAGGGCTTTTCATAAGGTTATGACCGAACCATTTTCAGGTTGCCTACGTATCCAAAATGGAATTAGGTCTGAACGTAGTTTGTGGTTATGATGAAATATGATGAAAATGACCAAGCCTGACTCAGGCTGCCTACATATCCAAATGGAATCATGCAAGACGTAGTTTGATTACAATCGATGCGAAATGATGAGATCAAGAATGAAAATGTCCAAGTCTAGCTCAGACACCTTACGTATCCAAATGGAATCAAGCGAGAACATAGTTTAATTACAAAAGATGACTGAATCCAATGAGGATTGCCTATGTATTCCTTCCCGAGGAAATAAAGCCGTCATTGTTCCAGAGCAACATAATGATATTTGGATTTTCTATGACAGAAGAAAGGAGGGAGAGAAACCGAACCCTACGTGGGTTGCCTACGTATCTCTCCGTGGGAAATCAGGTTGAACGTATATTTTGTTACATCAAAAAACCTAACTCTATTTGTCTTTAAACATAGAATATCTTGATTGCGTCTGAGTTTATAGGCTTCGTGTTGACTCTTCCATATATTTCTGCCAAGATTAGAGCTCCACCCCACAGCGTTCGGTGAACTACATAAGGACCTTGTTAGTTTGGTGTGAAATTTCCTTTGGCTTCTTCTTGAGGGGGAAAGATTTTCTTCAAAACCAACTACCCCGGTGTGAATTGGTGAGGCTTCACTTCTTGTGAAATGCACTGGCCATCCTGTTTTTGTATAGATGACCATGACACACTGCATCCTTTCTTTTTTCGTCAATGAGCATGAGTTGTTCTTGTCTGACCCATATCCACTCCGCGTCGTCAAATTTTGCCTCTTGAATGACCCTTAAAGATGGTATTTCGACCTCTGCATCTATCACCAATTCAGTGTCGTATATCAACATGTACGGCATTGCCCAGTGGATGTTCTCATTGTAGTCCGATAATCTAGTAAGGTGAAAGGTAGTTTCTCATGCCATTGCATGTGATTGTCCACTATATTCCGTAGAATCCTCTTGATATTCTTGTTGGCTACCTCGACTGCCCCATTAATTTGTGGTCTGTAGGCTGTGGAATTACAGTGAATGATTTTGAACTTCTCGTAGATTTATTTCATGAGGTCGCTGTTGAGGTTAGTGGCATTGTCAGTGATGATATACTCTGGTATCCCAAATCTGCAGACAGTTTTATTACGGACAAAATCTGCCACTACCTTCTTCGTAGTAGGTGCCTTGACCCATTTGAAGAAATAGTCGATAGTTACCAAGATGAGACGATGTCCGTTTGATGCGGCTGGCTCTATAGGTCCAATCACGTCCATGCCCCAGGCGGCGAACCACTGGGGCATCACTGACCCATTTGAAGAAATAGTCGATAGTTACCAATCTGAGACGATGTCCGTTTGATGCGGATGGCTCTATTGGTCCAATCACGTCCATGCCCCAGGCGGTCCAATCACATTTAACTCATTTGGTGGAACTTAGATGAAATCCCCGTAAATCTTGCATTGGTGACACATGTGCACGTAGGGGATACTGTCACTTTCCATAGTCATCCAAAAGTATCCAGCTTTCAGGATTTTCTTTGCTAATGTGAGCCTATTCATCTGGGATCCGCACGTCCCTGCATATATTTCTTCCAACAGTCTGGTTGCTTCAGTAGCGTCTACACATCTCAGCAAACTTAAGTTTGGGGGTCTTTCTGTACAGGACTTCCCCGTTAAGGAGAAGTGGTTTGCCAGCCTCTTGAGTGTTCATTTTTTGACCATTAGTAGCATTCTCGGGGTATTTGCTGGTCGCAAGGAATTTCTTGATGTCGTGATACCATGGTTACCACCGGGTTCTCCATCTACATGGAAGCAATAGGCATGTTGATACCTAATCTCTACCTTGATAGGGTCGACGTAGTTCTTGTCTGGATGCTAAATCATAGATGATAGGGTTGCAAGGGCATCGACAAACTCATTCTGAATCATGGGGACGTGCTTGTACTCAATCTTTCTGAACTTCTTGCTCAGCTCCTTCACACAGTGCAGGTACGGAAGTATCTTGACATTCTTGGTTGACCATTCTTATTGGACTTGGTGTATCAACAGATCAAAATCTCCTATGACGAAAAGTTCGTCGATGTTCATGTCGACTGCTATTCTGATTCCAATGATGCATGCTTCGTATTTAGCCATATTATTGGTTCAAGGGTTTCTTATCTTTGCTGATGCTGGATATGCTGTCCAGATTATGAAATCAGGACAGCCCCAATTCTGACTCCACTGAAATTTGTTGCTCCATCAAAATACATCCTCTACCCGGTGTATTATTCTGCAATATCTTCTCCGGCAAATAATACTTCTTCATCAGGGAAGTACGTAGTAAGTGGCTCGTAGTCCCCATCTATCGAATTCTCTGCGAGGTGATCGGCTAAAGCTAGTCGTTTGATAGCCTTCTGAGTTATGTCCACAATGTCAAATTCACTGAGGAGAATTTGACATTTAGCTAGCTTTACGGTAGGCATTGGCCTCTACAAGATGTACTTGAGCAGGTTGAGCCAAGATATCGGATGTGTGATTTATGCTAACATGTAATGCCTTAGCTTTTGAGCAATCCAAATCCGATCACAACAAGTGCATTCTATCATAATATACTTGGCCTCGCATGGCGTGAACTTCTTACTCAAATAGTAGATGGCTTGCTCCTTTCTCCTAGCTTTGTCATGCTGCCCCAACACACAGCCGAAGGTGTTATCCAAGACTAACAAATAGAATAACGATGGCTTCCATAGCTCGGGGGGAACCAGCACTGTTAGGTTGAATAGATATTCTTCGATTCTGTTGAAGGCTTTCTGGCACTCTTCTGTACATTTTGTGGCAGCATCTTTCTTTAGCAACATGAAAATGGGTTCGTAAATTACTGTAGACTGGGTTATGAAACGACTGATGTAATTCAATCTGCCAGGGAAACTTAGGACATCTTTCTTGCTCTTTGGTGGCGCTAGTTCCTGAATAGCCTTGATTTTTGATAGGTCCAGTTCTATCACTTTCTGCTTAGAATGAAGCCCGATAGTTTTCCAATGGGGACTTCAAATGCACACTTTGCTGGGTTCAACTTCAAATTGTACCTACAAGGCGTTCAAAAAATATCCTCAAGTGGTTCAAGTGCTCTAAGCTCTTTGGAGACTTTATGATGACATCATCCACATATAATTCGATCTCCTAATGAATCATGTCGTGAACGAGGGTTGTCATGGCCCTCATATAGGTGGCGCCGATGTTCTTGAGATCGAACGACATAACTCTAAAAAGTAGACTCCCCAAGGGGTGGTGCATGATATCTTCTCTGCATCTTCTTCGTGCATCAAGATTTGATGGTACCCGGTGAAACAATCTACGAATGACTGCAGTTCGTGATTCGCACAGTTGTCGATGAAGATGTGGATATTTGGCAAAGGGAAATCGCCTTTTGTGTACTGGGACGATGTTTTCCAACCAGCTTGGATAGTTGGCTACCTTTACCACATTTGCTTCTATCTGTTTGGTCACTTCTTATATCCTCAGACATAAATCAGCTTTAATTTTTCTGGGTTTCTGCTTGACCGGTGGACTGGTAGGATTGGTGGGTAGTCGATGTGAGACAATGTTAGTTCTTAATCCCGACTTGTCATCATAGGACCATGCAAATACATCGATGTACTATCGGAGGAGCTCAATCAGTTTTTCCTTCTGCTCGATCTCCTTCGATAGATTGTCCGGCATCATGTTCTCGTCATACTCCTCATAATCTGGGTTGTTGCGCTCAATGGTTTCACTACATGTCATACACGTGGAATGAGGTTTCAAGCGATTTGATTACTGAAATGAAAAAGCTAACTATAAATAAAGCGGTAAATAAAGTTACAATATTTGGGTAAATGATTCTTTTATTTCATAAAAAGGGGAACGTCTTAAGCGTTCATGAGAGGCAAATGACACAAAGGTACAGATACAGTACATGCCTCAATTGACCGTGTGCTTTTCAAAAGGAAAACTTTTATAATTCCTCGCAACCAAGCCTCCCGGCGAAACAAAGATGGACTGGCAGTCCAATTCTGCAGATCTTCCTCTGGTTCGGTATCCATGATAGTCGGTGTCTTGATGTCAGTTCCTTCATAGCATTCTTCAATCATATTCACGAAAAACTTTCCCATCTTGTCAATTATATCATCTTCGGTTACAGAACTTTTTCCTGAACTTGCAACATGCGCTGGCACAATAACCTTTTCTCCCGAAGCTAACAGTGCAAGCTTTCTCTTCCAGAGGCTGATATCCTATGCTTGCCCGTCCTTTCTACCCATTATGTTCAATTGGCTCTGTGATTCCGTCTAACTTTGTTCCCAACCCTGTTCCTGGCCCCTATCCATATTTCATCATCTCCGTCATAGCCATCTTAGATCTATACGGAGACCGCATTCCTAAGTTTTGTTCAGTCTTCTCCATCTTGCTAATCTGCATGATTTCCACTGCGTGGAAGGAAACTACGTTTAGCCCTTCAATGAAAGGAACAACATACTCCAAAAAGGCGGAGTGACCTCACTCGCCATGAACCACTATCTCCTGACATACCCACTCGAATTTTATGCATTGGTACAAAGTGGATGGCACGTCCCCTGCCATATGTATCCTGGGTATGCCCAGCAGCAATTTGTAGGAAGAGGAGATGTCCACTACTTGAAACAACACCATAAATCAGCCTGATCTGTAAGGCTATATAAATTTCTCAATAACACCCTTTTGCGAACCATCAAAGGCTCTCAAACTTGCGTGGCTTTCCTTGACATCCCTCAAATGAACTCCTAGCTCCTGTAGGATGGAGAGGGGACAACTGTTGACTCCTGACCCTCCATCGACCAGCACCGGAGACACCACTTTGTCCTCGTATTTGACAGTGACGTAAAAAGCCTTACTTTGACTTGCGCCTTCGAAAGGAGTTCATCTCTTCTAAAGGTTATCATGTTCTCTTCGACCATTTTTACAATTGTCACGGCCAGCTCTTCACTAGTGGTGTTACTTGG
Source organism: Nicotiana obtusifolia (assembly GCA_002018475.1). NCBI lineage: Eukaryota > Viridiplantae > Streptophyta > Magnoliopsida > Solanales > Solanaceae > Nicotiana > Nicotiana obtusifolia. The sequence continues at coordinate 132,075 of MCJB01029418.1, read as the reverse complement.
TACACTTACCCCACTTAGTACTTTCAATAGGGCATCTTTCTGACTACCGGAACTCATTAATAGATGCATGATTGATATCTATGCTAAAGTTTTCATCAGATGCTCTTCCATAGAATATGTGACATTCTTTTCCAAAACTAGGCGGCTTCTGAGTCTGTTATATTCATTCTTGGAATTTATTCTCTCCCCGATATTCCTCGATTGACATCTTCAGGAGCGTAGCATCTCCCAGACCTAGTCATACCATGGGCTGCAACAGAGTTTATAATTTTGGCCTTTCCTTTTTGCTGGTATGTCCATGGGATGGTTTTATATTCCCGACCTTCTTCGTCTTCTGTAGCAGCGGCAGGTTGCTGCGGATAAGTCTGAATCGTCACCGTAGGCCTCAGTTGTACTCTATAAATCGGAGCTTTTTGAGGGAGATCCCGACGGCATCTGCACTTCCTATAGTGACAATTGTTCTTTTTAGGTCATACTCTTCGTCCAGTGTGATCATGTTGGCTCCCTAGTTTTGGTGATTCGGCAGTGGATTGCAATTCACATTGGGCAGTTACCGAGTGTACTAAATGGCTCCGATCTTGATCGGGGTTTCAATTTCATTTTTCAATTTAAAATAATCGTCAATATCATGCTCAGGTACCTTGGAATGGAACATGCATCTTTTAATGGCATAAAAATTCCTGGAGGGATGTTCACGAACCCCTTTTTCGATTGGTGTATCAATCCTGCTCTTCTCAATCTAGCAAAAAATTAGGCCAAGGGCTCAGCAATCGTGGTATAAGTTCTAGGACCCCTCTCTTTAAAATTTGGAAGAGGGCATGGTGCATAAACATGTCGTTTTGATGAGTAGTAGTTTGGATAGGAGCATATGTTCGTCGTGGTTTTTTGTTATTGTTGGCTCGAGGAGGGTTGTATCGTGGTCGAGGTTGGTAATATCGCTAGGTATTATAGACTGGAGCGTAGGTGGGTGTTGGTGAATGGTTGTTTGAGGAATGAGAGGTGCTTCTGTGATGTGGATTGGGTTGGTAGTAAGGGACGATTGCCGAGACCTGATCTTTTTTCTTCTTTCCACTACCAATTGACCCTGATTGGATGGCCTTGCTAGCCTCTTGTAATGCTGCCATGGATTGTACGTTACCAGATTTTATGGCCTCTTCTAAGAAATATCCCATCTTGACCAGCTAAGGGAATTTTTATCCCATCATATTTTGAAAGTATATTCCCTCCTGGGCTCTAATAAAAATACTTGGTTAGTTCACTATTGTCCAGCGGAGGTTGCGCCATGGCGGCCTCTGACCTCCACCGACGTGCATACTCTTGGAATGGTTTGGATGGGTTTTTCTGTGGGTTCACTACTGCGAATCGATCGGGAGTGAACTATATATTTAATCGGAAACTATTCACAATGTCCTCCACCATATCTTGCAAAATTCTGCAATTCCGCGAATCTTGTCGAGTATACCAGGTGAGTTCTTCTCACGTGAAACTTCTTATAAATAACTTCATCCTTAGCTTCTCGTTTCTCCCCACTCTGACTAACATGTCACAATATTCCCTTAAATATGCATGAAGGTCCCCCGTCCCATCGAAAATATCAAACTTTGGGGGTTTGTATCCTGCTGGCATATCCACACCTGGATGAATACGTAGATCCTCGTAGTCCAAACATTCACTTCCTCGATCAACTTGGAGGCTTATCATTTTCCCTCCCAACATTTGTAACTGCTTAGATACTGACTCTTCTTCGTTACGCTTGGCTTCTCTCTCCATTTTGACGTAGTGGTCAATCTCATAAGGCACCCTGACCGTGACAGGTGCTCTATAGGTAGTTTCAGAAATGACATAAACAGGGGGAACATACCACTCATGGGTGGCGGCATGTGCCACTGCTGAGTATTGGTTGGTAGTAAAAGTGACTCCGTCACGAGAAGAGGTAGTTGCATTAATGGTAATAGGTGGGATTTGTGATGTCTGAGTGTATTGTGGTACGTAAGGAGTGTGAATAGAAGTATTTGGTGGGTAAGTGGGTGTTACAGGAGGTATGACTTGAGTGGTGGGAGTTGAAGTTGGGGTGTTGTTGTTTTGGTGTGATGTGGAAGGAAAGTGGTCAGGGAGTGAATCCAAAGAAGGGAATCGAGGTGGTTGAGGAAGTGTTGTCACGGCTAAGTACGCTAGTTCCCTGATATGTTGTATCTCCTCCCTTAAAGACTCCATTTCTTGGGCTATCCTGGCCACGTGTTAAACATTCCTGGTGTTGTCTTTTCCCCCTGATCGCCCGGGCTGTCGGCTATAACCAGAGCATGTCCAGTTGGTTCTTCTACGGCTAACATCTTTCCTTTTGATCTTAGATTGTATGGTGGTTCCACTAGTTTTGGTCGACACAAACCAACTTTCTTTTCTTTTCTAGGGATATTCATAAAGCAACAGAAAAATAAGAATAAAGAAAAGAAAAAGGAACAAGAGTCGGTTTCTTCATTTTATACAAGCAGGAAATCGCACAAAGCAAATAATTTGTGCATTACATCTAGCGCAGTTCCTAGAATTTGCAGGGACCTCTTATTGCCGGAGGTAGGCCTAATTCGCAGAGATTTGACAAACATTTAGACTTGACACATTTAGGTCCGAAGCAATTTATGTTCATTCATAGTTTGGATTAATACAAATGGGAACAAGGATTACATCACTGTTTCATAGAAATGCATGGGCTTCGACAACTTGCCCTTTTGGAAAGTAAAAGAGAAAACTAAGGATAAGAGTAAAAAGTGGGAAAGAGGGGAAATCATACTCTAATAACCATCCCCTGAGTCATTTCTCATATCCTACTGTTCTTCTGGCTCGTCTTCTGGATCCTCCTTCAGGTCTTCCTCAAACTCCTCCTCATCATCGTTGAATTCAGACTCCTCATCCGGATCTTCTTCTGGCTCTATGCTAGACTCTATCTAGATGCACTCCACTACCCGACCATCGTCTTCTGCAGGTGGAAACACGTGGTCAATGGATCCTGGGACCAGATGACGGTGCATTAAAGTTGTCACAAGATAATGTGGCAGGATCTCATGGCAAATCTATAAGGCAACCACCGTGTCCTCTAACCAGTCTATACCCTCTCTGCTTGGCCGGGCCAGCTCTTCTTCTTTGTTAATCCAAACGTCATACTCAGGAGTACACTACGAGTTTTGACACATAGGCATTGTGACTACGTCGTTCCACTCTTCTAGTAGTCTTCTTATCGTGGAATGGGAATCTGCCCGTTGTACTCATCCTCGTATAGCGTTGTCCTTGTTCATAGAGGCGCATCTTGGATCATCTTGAGCTGTTTGAGGACTCACTGGGGTGAGTATGGTTGATTACCTTCCAGTCCGATCAACTCAATGAAGTATTTCTGAGAACTCCTCAAGATTGCCCTTCCATCTAACAAAGATAGCTTCCAGTTGATCCTTTCTCCAATCAGATTGGTTGGCGTTTCCCTACAATCTTCTTGCTCGTATGGGGAGACCCAATGTCTCATTATCTTATTGTGGCTGCGGATCATATTGCTGACGCCCATGAAGTAGTCAATAGCGGCCTCTCACTGGAAGAAATGTTCAGTAACCCACATCTGAAGCAGCAAGTTACAACCATTACAGAATCATACCCTCGTGCACATGCGAACAGAGCCCTCAGCATCTCAGCTAACACCATCGACACAAAAGTAGCTTGAAGATTTCCACGGAAGGTTGCCAAAACCACAGGTAACATGTTGATGTTGATACGACCCTTTCGCTACTGGAAGACTAATAGTCCCAACACTGCTATTGAGAAAGTGATAGGTCTGAGACTCTCCAACTTCGCTTGGTCACATTGAAACTCCTCTGAATACCATTCGTAGCTTTCACGTTACCCAAACTAATCGAGCTGCTGGTTAAGGCTCACCCATCCGTCCCCAATACTTTTGAGACTACTACTGTTGGCAAGGCCTAAGGCAGCCAAGAACGGGTAACCGGGCATAGTAACTGGTAATATTGGCTTTCTTCTATTGAAGGCAGCTCTAAGAAACTTGTGACTTCTTCCAGTGTCGGAACTAACTCACAGTTAGCAAATTTGAACACTACTTTAGCCGGATCCTAAAATTCTATCAATAGGCGAGTGAGCACCCTAGCTAGTCGGATGTTCAGCAATGTGGTTAATGCCCCCAAGTGCGTCCGAACCTCATCTCTGTGTTCTCGGCGAATATTCTTCCACCACTATTCCTGTTTATGTGGTGCACCCATTACCATGCTGATCTGAGGGATGTTTTAGTTGATTTCCATTGTCTGAGGTAGGTAACAACTAGATATTTGGGTAAATGTTTGCTTCGGATCTTTAAATGTCTCCTCTGGTTTGTTTGTCTTTCCGTAGAAGCTATGTCATTGGGTGCATGACCGTTGACATTAGGGTGGCTTTCCTAATTGTGTGTCGGTGCCAAGGACCGACTCACCTAGGGTTTATGCTGCATGACCTATTTTACTAGAGTAGAATGTTTCCTACTTTTGAATTGGATTGAAGACTGCGAGAAGTTATGTCAGTTTACCTGACAAAACCATTCTCTAAAACTAGAGTGTTTTGAAAAGAAAGTTTCGAGGGGTGTAAAAGGCAACCCTCGCGTGCCATTGTATGTGATAGTGTAAGGCCAAGACTCGATATAAAGAAATGTGATGACAATGTATATATAAAGCAGTAACAGACAATGGTGTAGCAGCAATTAGCATGATAAATATAAAGATCAAATAACGCAGGTAAGCATGTAATTGCAATTTTAACTATAATCAAAGAAATGAATAAATAAATGTAGATGCTAAATTAGTCTAAGTCTGCTAAGGTCACAACCTAACTGTTTATCCCCAGCTGAGTCGCCATATTGTTGCACCATATTTTGCACTAGTCAAGATAGGGTTCAACTTGTGGTTTCTCTATTGTTGGTGAAAGAGAGTCGCTACCTAATATTTAAAGGTATATTAGGGTACCTATTTAATTACTAAGTTACATTTTTTATTGGTCAACTAGCTGGCGAGATTATGGGTAATGGTTCTTGTTTTTCTAAGGGGAAGGTGTTAGGCACATCTTAAAAAATTTACCTGAGGTAGCTCCATAGGACTTAGACTAATTTTAAGGAATCTATTATTTATACAATGCCTAATTACAATTAAAAACACAGCATACTATATATATATCTAAGGGAGGGTATGTATAAGGTATGTAAGACTTAAGAGGGATGTGAAATTAAAAAAAGGTTTGGAGATAGGATAAAAGAGTTCTAAAAGTAGTCCATATTTTATAAGGCTTGTAAAATAAGATTAAGTTATGGGAGTGATTGATTTAAGGAAATAGGGTGTTTATATAACTTTAAAAGATATTTGTAAGAAAGTGGATCTAAATGTACCTTGATTTTAAAATCTGAAAAGAGGCAGTCTTTTGGAAATTCATTCTTTGGACGATAGTGCTTCACTGTTTTTATAAAAATCTGATTTACCTCTTGTTAGTAAAACCGGTGATTCTTTCCTAATCTTCTTTTCTGAAAATGGGGCGCTGTTTTGATCAAATTATGGTCTTCAAAAATCTTTAAGAAAAGGCAAATGAGCGAGATCATGGTAATGATATGAATAAATTATAATTAGTGAAGTGAAGATTAAATACTAACTAATTGTATTTAAATCATATATTCTTTAAAGCTTGCCTATGTTTCATATGAAATTAAAGCATGAAAGTAAAGTACATGGTCTAGTATGTGAGTGTTAAACACATGATAACAAAAGACTATAAAACGACGAGGGCAGTAGGGAAAAGTAATGAAGCAGTAAACTAGATTAAGGAAGCAATAAATAATAATGAAGGAAATGAGGGAAAGGAGACTGGACTCTGATGGTTGGGCCTCAAGAAGGTAGGCCCAGCAATTGGAAATACGGCTATAGTTGACTAGACCCTCCAGAAAAAATGAAACAAGGCTCGCTTGAGCCTGAGTTCTTTAGGAACTCAGCAGGCCCAAATGATGAACATGCCAAAAAGAAAGGAAAGTCATTAGATGTATATTCCATATTCTCAGCACATTCAAAGAAGCATGAAACATATATAAACAGATGACTGGAACAAGAAATTATAAATATTCAGATATTATGACAAAATATACTAATGTGGTAGTTGTACATAGCAAATAATTTATATTGAAAACCTTTTGTTTTCATTAAACACTCATGGTAGGCTATAATTGCGTATTCTAGTCACTTATTGTACTGTAATTCACTGCACTTTACTTGTGTTGAGCTTTAATTGATAGTGTTTGCACTTATTATGTGTTTTACGCCTTGTAGAAGTTATTCTGAGTGATGTAAATGTTGTGGAATGAATCTAGTGATTTGAAGCTTTGAAGTATGAATAAAAACCCAAAGGATTAAGCCAGGATCCTGTTCAGGGGTCGAGGACCAAGTCTGGATGTAAAAAATCGAAATTTTTTCCGTACTCTGAGAATTCCCCACTGCCGCGGCGCGCTTGTGCAATCCTCTGCTATCTGTCATAAATTAGCTTTCTGGATTTCCCCACTAATGCCCCGCATGACGCGTCGCACCATGCGGTGCATCTGTGCAAGTTTTACAGAGTTATTTTCCCATTTCGTCTAGGAGAAGGTGGTTTCTTCTGGACCTGACCCTAGTTGGTATAAATACATGGAAAAACATTATTTTCTAGAATTTTGACATATTTTCCTAAGGAAGCAAAGGAGGAGTTGGAGGAGCAAAAGCACAAGGATTTCATCATTCCTTCCTCACTCAAGACCCGAGTTTGGATTGAATTTATGTTTTCCTCTACTTCAACTTTATTTGTGATGAATTTTTCCTTATCAATGGAGTAGTTCCCTTTAGGTTTTGATGGAGTTGGTGTATTGATGATTGTTTGTATATTATAACTCTAGTTTTATGTATTGAACTATTTTTGGATGACTTAACTGTTACATCTATATTCACTCGTTCATGTAATCGAGAGCGGCATAACTTGTGATATCATTGTATTGTTGGTTAAATTCATAGATTCTTCTTAGTAATCGAAAGAGACTAGTTGAATCATTGATTAGACCTAGTTAGGGGAATAATCGAAAGATGTTTTCCTAAAGACCAATCCACCACGCATTCTTACATATCTTCACGTGCTTAAATTGGTACATCTTGTGAGGTTAAAACTTAATCAAGAGAGAAATTTATGCTGAACGTTTGAACTAATAGTTGAGTGAATTCAAGACACTCACTTGAACATTAGAAGTGAATTATCTAGAGTTAGATTCCAAACAATTATCTTGCACCTATCCTATCAACCCCTATTTTCTCCTATTGATATAACTTTCTTGCTTATCTTTGTTTTGATTGTCATTAGTCAATATCTTTAGACTCTTAGTTAATTTTAGTTACAAATCATATAAATCTCAATTTTTGACCATCTTGTATAGCAACCGAGCTAGAAACTATGACAATACTGTTTAAATGCAATCCCTATGAATACGATATTACACTATTCTATATTTGATTAGTGAGCATAATTTAAGTGTGTGTTTGTAGTGCTAATTTAGGATTTTTTTAATTTTTCTTTTCTTACGATTGGTGTTCTTTGACTGTGCGCAGGTTATAGGTTAAGAGTGGTGCATGACTCTAACTTCTTCGAAGAAAGTGCTACCGTACGAGCCAGAAACTGAAAAACAACTACGATAGCTGAAGAAGGAAAAAAATCTCACCGAGACATTAGAAAAGGTTGGGCAAGCCTCAAACAAAGAACTTATGGCTGGAAACAGTGAGGATAATGTCGATTTGGCTACGGGAGAAGCAGCCCAACGAATAGAACAAGCTGCATTGGATGCTGAGGAAGCAGCTATTAGAGATGCACAGATTATCTACGAAGAAGAGAGGAATCGGAGAATTTCTCAAAATCAACCCGTGGCTGCAGATCAGTTCGGAAATATAGCTACCAGGCCTGGGAGACCACTTGACGCTTATGTTAGACCGGTCTATAATCAAGGATTGTCAAGTGTTAGACCACCTCCAATTGCAGCAAACAATATTGAGTTGAATCAAGGGTTGCTTAAAGCCCTTTAGAATTGTTGTGTCTTCAGAGGGAAGCTGAACGAATATCCAAACACACATCTAATGGACATCTAGGAGATTATGAATACCTTTTAATATGGTGGTGTCTCACAAGATGTAGTGTATTTAAGGGCATTCCCCTTTTCTCGTAAAGATGATGAACAATAGTGGCTTCGAAGCTTGCCCACGAGATCAATTTGAACTTCGGAGGAGATGACTAGAAAATTACTTGATAAATATTTCTACTCAGCTAAAAGGGGCAAGTTTAGAAGAGAAATCCACAACTTCTGCCAGAAAGATACTGAAACTATTTTTGAAGCATGGGAGAGGTTTAAGACATTGTTCGAAAGTGTCAACATAGCGGAATTGAACTCTGGATGCAATTCAGGACTTTTGGGATGGATTGACACCGGCCTCATGTAGAACATTGAGCAATGCAGCTGGAGGTCCGTTGATGAAGGATACTCCAGATGAGATAGTTACAATTCTTGATGAGTTATCTGAAGATGAAAATTAGTAGACCTCTGAGAGAGCTGAAAGAAGAAGATCAACTGGTGTTCACTAGGTTGATGCTAATACATTTGTGCAGGTACAGCTTAATGCTATAGCTAAAGAAATACGAAACCTGACCCTAGCCTCAATACAAAATGAGCCTCATGCAGCTTGTGATATATGTGGAAATGACACCTTACTCATAAGAGTGAAGCCTCACATGAGGAAGTGAATGTTGTGGGAAATTATAAATTTAATGCTATAGGTTAGAAGAACCCCGATTTTTCATGGAGTTCACCTGGGGGTACAGCAAATGCATGGCAGCAAAATAGCTTTAGACCCTAGGGACAAGGAGCTCCAGCATTCCAAAATCAGCTAGGGCAGCAATATCAGTCTTAACAGCTCATTCAACCTGGTCTAGAGGATCTAATGAAGGCCTTCATTATCAAAATATATGAGAGGCTGGAGGCCCATGGAGCAGCTATCAAAGAACGGGGCACATCTTTTTGAAACTTGGAGAGACAGGTTAGGCAACTTGCAACAGTATTATCTGAGAGGGCTCCAGGACCTCTCCCTGCTGATATAGAGAGAAATCCCAAAGAAATAGTGAATAATGTAACCTTCAGAAGTGGGGAAGTGTTGAAATATCCCATCCCAATCCAAAATGATGTGAAACTTCTAAAAGAAAGTAGGGAGCAACTGAAGAATGATGTTGATAAAAAGAAGAAGGGCCAGATGGCAGCTGAGAAAAAGAGGAAGGGAGATACATCGAGAAGCAAGGAACCTGAGAATAGCCAGCATATGCTTGCTTTATCTCTCCCCTAAAAGCTATACAGAGAAAAGCTGGACAAGCAATTTGAGAGATTTCTGGATATGCTAAAACAGGTTCATGTGAACTTACCATTCACAAAAGTGCTCTCACAAAAGCTTGCTTATGCCAAATTCTTGAAGGAGATCCCGACTAAGAAGAGGAAGGTAGAGAAGACCTCAGTGGTCAAGCTCATAGAGCATTGCAGTGCGATATTGTAAAATAAACTCCCACAAAAGTGTGGAGATCCAAGGAGCTTTACTATACCTTGCTCTTTAGGCTCTATTACTTTTGATAACTCTTTATGTGATTCTGGTGCCTCAATTAATCTAATGGCTCTATCTATTTACAGGAAACTAGAGAAAAAGATCGAAGAGATAATGTTTGTACCAATATCTTTGTAGATGGCAGATCAAACGACTCTGATACCCGAGGGGATAGTGGAATATGTGTTAGTTCGGGTGGATAAGTTAGTAGTTCCTGTGGATTTTATAGTGGTGAAAATGGAGGAAAACAAGGAGGTCCCCCTTATCCTAGGAATACCATTCTTAGCAACGGGGAGAGCGATATTGGATATACATGAGAGAAAACTCATGCTTAGAGTGGGTGAGGAAACAATGACGTTTAAGATGGATGTAGAAAAGGGGTGCAAAAAGGAAAATCAGTTGCAAGTGTTGAATGGAATGTTAAGGGCTCGAAAGAGAAAGCTGCAGTGAGTGAGAAAGATAAGTGTGGGATGTACCCCAAGAAGGCTGAGCAGAAGTTGTCTGCATGGATGTGCGCATTAGTTCGAAGGCGAGGAGTGGAGCCTGACTTCGACATAAACACCAACTAGATGTTCAGGCGAGTTTCCTTTACCTTATGATTTTTAATTGTGTGTCGTGGGGATGTGCCACAACTTAAATTGTGGGGTGGGGAGTATGTTGCATGTATGTATGTATATTAGTTTGAATTATTTTTAGTTGTAGTTGTTAGAGATAGAAAATAATTGGTAAGAAAAAAATTTAAAATCGTCAATTTTTCCCAACGATGGATATCATTCGGCAGGTTTCTTGAGGGAATAAAGTTGTAATAAAAAGAAAAAAAGATTTTATTTTGTTAGGTAGTGTAACAAGCCCGCCCCCCTTGGTTTTTCTTTGTGCCACAGTTCTTTTTCAAGGGTTTTGTTTTAAATGGGTGTAGTAGTTTTTATTTTTGTTCGGAGTAGGTAACCTTGTGCTATGAATTGAATTAAAGGCAATATCTCTTAACTTTATTATACCTTGAGAACAATAAGTGCTTTAGTTCTGACGCTTAGGCTCAGTTTTTACTCTTGTATAAGTACCTTAAATTCTATGATCTTAACTTTGCTTAACTGCTTTGACTAGAGTGTCTTGATGAGTCCAATATTCAGTGAGTTATGTGCCATGTGTGTGTGAGGTTCGGTGTCGTTCTGTGCATTGCATTTGATTCCTTGAACTTGACCCGCGTGTTTGCAAAGCGAAATAGTAGTTCTATTCAGTCTTGGAAGTAATATAGGCATTTCTTTGTTGAGCCTATTATATGCTTTTACCCACCTAATTGTTATGTGTCAAAGTTAACCTCGTTGAGCCTGTAATCTTATTTCTTTGGCAACCACATTACAAGCCATACCAAATTGTTTGAATTGACCATCTTTTTGAACCTTTTACCTCTCATGAGCACTTGAAATTGTTATGAACATTGTAAAAAGATTGATGAGTGGGGTGGTTGGGTTGGAATTTGAGTGGAACTATTGAAATAAGGAGAAAGGTGCATTGTCTTGAAAAAGTAAGAGCCATTTGAATTAAAAAAAAGAAAAAAAATAGTTGTATTGTTGTCCAAAATATTCTTTGATAGTGGTGAATCTTGATGTAATTGTGCTTGAAGAAGTAGGGAGTTGATGTATATTGATGTGAAGGTGGAGTAATGGTTTGACATATGTATTAAAAGTGCTTAGGGAGTTGTAGCCACTCTTATATTTAAATGTATCCTACCCATCCCACAGTGTACATTATAACCAAGGAAAGTCCCCTACTTGATTCTTGACTGAATGACCTCAATGAGTAGAGTAGTACACTATGGGGAAGCCTATGGTACGTCTTTTATGGCACATGAATGTTGTTTCCGAGAGCGAGTGAATTTTTGCTATCTTGAGTTCCTAATTGTTCATAAATATCACTGTGTGTTGAACTACTCTCTATTGTTGTCTGAGGGCACTTGATTCCTGAAGAAAAGATAATGTCATTGACCTTTGGGTTAGAGTAAGTGATCGGTTTATAAAAATGCATGGTGCTTTTGAGTCAAATTTTGAGGCTAGGATGTTACGTTATTGTGCTTATTCTATTTCAAATATTCTAGGTGTGATGATTTATGAGAGTTGTTGAAAAAGATCGTGTGTATATAAAGTGTAGTTTGATTGCTCAAAGACGAGAAATGGTTTAAGTGTGGGATATTGATGGTAGGCTATAATTTCGTATTTTAGTCACGTACTGCACTCTAATTCACTACACTTGTATTGAGCTTTAGTTTATAGTGTTTGCACTTGTTGTGTTTTTTATACCTTGTAATAGTGATTCCGTGTGATGTTGATGTTGTGGGGTGAATTCGAGTGAGTTGGAGCTTTGAAGTCAAAGTAAAAGCCCAAAGGATTAAGTCGGGATCGTGTTCTGGGGTCGAGGACCAAGTCTGGATGTCAAAAATCGAAGTTTGGTCCGTACTCTGAGATATCCCGACTGTCGCGGCGTGTGGGGTGCGACACTTGTGCAGTCTTTTGCTCCTGGTCAGATATTAGCTCTCTGGATTTTCCCACTAATGCTCCGCATGGCGTGTCGCCCCATGCAGCACTCCTGTGCAATTTTTACAGAGTTATTTTCCTATTTCCGCTAGGAGAAGGTGGTTTCGTCTGGGCCCGACCCTACTTGGTATAAATACATGGAATAATATTATTTTCTAGATTTTTGACATATTTTAGACCCAAGGAAGCGAAGGAGGAGTTGGAGGAGCAAAAGCACAAGGATTTCATCATTCGTTCCTCACTGAAGTCCCGAGTTTGGATTGAATTTATGTTTTTCTCCTCTTTAGCTTTATTTGTGATGAATTTCTCCATATCAATGGAGTATTTCCCTTTAGTGTTTGATGGATTTGGTGTATTGATGATTTTTTGTGGATTATAACTCCAGTTTTATGTATTGAGGCGTTTTTGGATGTTTTAATTGTTGCATCTATATTCACTTGTTCATGTAATCGAGAGCGGCACAACTTGTGATATCTTTGCATTGAATTGTTGGTTAAATTCATAGATTCTTCTTAGTTATCAAAAGAGACTAGTTGAATCATTGATTAAACCTAGTTAGGAGAATAATCGAAAGAGGTTTTCCTAAAGACTAATCCACCACACATTCTTGCATATCTTCACGTCCTTAAATTGGTTCATCTTCTGAGGTTAAAACTTAATCGAGAGAGGAGTTTTTGCTGAACATTTGAACTAATAATTGAGTGAATTCGAGAGACTCCCTCGAACATTAGAAGTGAATTATCTAGAGTTAGATCCCAAAAAATTATCTTGCACCTATCCTATCAACCCCTATTTTCTCCCATTGATAACTTCCTTGCTTATCTTTGTTTCAATTGTCATTAGTCAATAGCTTTAGACTCTTAGCTAATTTTTGTTAGAAATCATATAAATCTCAATTGTTGATCATCTTGGATAGCAATCAAGCTAGAAACTACGAGAATACTATTTAAATCCAATCCCTATGAGTACGACATTATACTATACTATATTTGATTAGCGAGTATAAAGTAAGTGTGTATTTCGAGCTCGTCAAACACTAAACGCGTAAAGAACCAAAGGTGTCAATGAATTAAGGGTTAAGGAGGAATTTGTACCCAAGGTCGATGCCCCCTTTGGATTTCCCGACATTTCAAAATTCTAAAGGGACTCAAGACCCAAAGTCCAAAATACCCTTAAACACTAACAACATGTTTTCCTTATGGGTTTAAATGCAAATGAGGCCTTTTCAATGTAAACTAAATGTTATAGCATTACCTACCACAAATATACTTTGTTTCATAACATAAGAACACACAATCTTTATTTGATACCAAATAAAAGAATAAATATCAAGTGAATTTAAAGGTCTGAATTTCAAATGCACATAAGAGACGAGCAGAAACGTCTCAAACATACTATAAAGGTCTGAACATTAGAGAAGAGCACACTCAAAGGGAAGGCCAGCTATACACGGCTCATATATGCAACAACACAAAGATAAATATGCTCATTATCTGGCAGACCAATTGTGAACTTATTGGTCTTCTTCAAGAACATGCATGGGTTGATAATGCTACTTAACACTTTAAACATCATCAATAAAGATTTAGGCAAAAGAGTTATGACCGGCTACTCTTACAGAAGATATCAGAAACATGATGAAACCTCAACATGACTAAAAGTTCAGAGATTTGAACATGGAATCCCTAAGAGCTCAGCCGAGTTATATCCTTAAACATGCCATAATGTACAAACAGTATCAACAAAGGACCTCATAAGGTTTAAAGGACAAGGTTTAGTTTCAACTTAACAATAAGGAAAGGACTGGGGTGGTTTAGGTCAGAGCAGGAAATCAGGAATTAAACAGGAACATATAGTATTCAGTTACTTACATGAATACTTCAAGTGAGATTATGACTTCATACAGAAAAGGGAGCTTTGCGCATTAGGGTCAAGCTAAAGATGTTGTGAAGAGGGGAATTACAGATAAAGGAAGCATTGTATCAAAAACAAGTTTAACCCATACATAAGTCTAGATTAATATTTAAGTATGAAGTAGTCATGCTTCAGCTTCTAAAAATATCACTTGATTATAACAGAATAACTAAGTCCTACTTTTATGGAAGATAAATTAATGATAGATGCATGTAAGCTTCACAAAAACCAACAGTAATTCAAAGAGACTAAAGACAGGGAACTGCTACACCAAGTAAGTTTTAAATTAAACATGTATCCGATGATTTTAACTAATCATGAGACAACGAAGTTCAAGTGCACAGTAATTACCAGTTGATCATAGCCATACTTGATCATGACTTTTTCTATGAAGAGGAAGATAACTTAATCTTAGCAGAATATATACAATAAAGGTCCGTGAAAAGGAGACAGTCTAACTCAAACAAGATGGTTTCATGCAAATGCATCCAACAGTTAAGTATAACCATGAGAATGTCATAGTGAAAGCCTAGAAGTTGTTTTCGAAGTTAATAGATACTAGTATAGAGAGGAAGAGCATATAAACACTTGGATTTTCATGCTTAAGTTTAATAGTACATGATATAAATTTAGGAACCTTCATATTCATCTCAGTTATGATTATCAAACAATGAACTCAACCACAAGTGTCACGACTCAAAATCCACTATAGACCGGAATGGCGCCCAACGTCGCCGTTAGGCTAGCCAACACTTAATTATTCATATTTATTACTTTTAAAATCATATATCCTGTTTAAATGAAGAGGCCAGTGTAAAACCATCCATTAAAAATTTCTAGAACAACTCCAAAATCCGGTGTCACAATTGCACGAGCATCTACTAAGAATATAATAAAATGCAACATCTGTCTGGATTACAAGTTAGATGGGAGAATATAAATAACTCCAACGGACACTCTGTACACTGCAGATCTACAATAGCCATGCATTTTCACCCAAAAGACCACCAAAAAAAAAAAAATATATATATATATATATATACACCTACACAATAAGTGCATCAAGTGTAGCATGTATATGTAAATCAACATGTACCAAGTATGTATCTAGCTTAACCCCGGAGAAGTAGTGACGAGGGATCTACACCGACACTTACTATAGGTCCAATAAAGTAGTATACTAAATCCTAAACAGATATGAAGCACAACAAGTAATACTAGGATGAAACGGTAACCAGCATAATCTTTCAAAATTTCTTTTAACGACATAAACTTCTCAATCTCGTATCCAATCTCAACATCTCAGAAAATATCAAGTTCCAATATCAAATGAATAAGAAATACCATATAAAATGCTAGGCATCCATGGAAGGTTTATCTCGTGAATATTCGGACTGCTAGTGATATAACGCAGGTTTATCCCGAGGTCGTACGGCTAGATCCCATAAGAAATATAATACTATCGAGGCGAACGGCCCGATCCCATAACAATGTGTACACTACCGAGGGTCGAGCGGCACAAACCATAGATGCATATATTATACTGTTGAGGCGAACGACCCACTCCCATAAGAGTGTGGTACATAATCCTGCCAAGGCGAACGGCCCGATCCCATTAGAATAAAAAGCTCTAATGGGTCCTTGACCCCACTCACGAATAAATGTGTGAGTTATGAACTTTAAGCAAGCTTTGCGATGAAAACGCATAACGCGGAAGGAAATCATAAGGGAAGCACAAATTATTTTGCGGATTATCAAGTAGCTCATTACATTCTACAATAGCGAGTCTATCACCCTATGCAAGTCTTGTCTCAAGTCCCAACGCAAGTAAAGGAATTAAACAAGCAAAGAGAACTCAAATAGTACAATTATAGCATGGTGTGAACCTAAGTCTACCCGGACATAATAAGGAATTCTAGCATACGCACGGATACTCGTCACCTCATAAGTGCGTAGCTTCCACAACATGTAGCACATAAGAATATAAAACCTACAGGGTAATTTCCCCTAACAGTGTTAGATAGGAGACTTACCTCGCTCCGAAGTTCCATAACCGGCTCCAATGCCTCTCTAACTCTTCAATTCAAAGCCAAGATCCGAAACTAATCAAACAATGTGCAAATCAATTAAAATATACTCTAGTGCTTATAATAAATCAATTTATAATAATTTCCAACTCAAAATTCAATAAAGTCAACCTTCAGGCCCACATGCCCAGATTCCGAAAATTTTTGAAGACAAACTTTACCCATAACGGCACGATCTCAAATATATAATTTATCCTAAACTCCATGTCTAATTTCATGGTAAAAATCCAAAAATACCAAATTCAAGACTTTCTACCCAAATCCTAAATTTCTACTAATTTTCCATGTTTAAATCCTTGTAGAATCGTGAATCCGTTCGCATTCGTGAAGAACAAAACTAGAACCAACAACAGCAGCAGCAAAACAGGGAGAAACGGGCCGAAACCATACCGAAACACACCTGGGGCCCCGGGGACCCTGTCTAAAAAACCAACCAATCCCAAAACATGACACAAACCTGCTCGAGACCTCAAATCACACCAAACAATATCTAAACTACGAATTGACGATCGAAATCTTCTTTAAACTTTAAAACATTCAAACTTCGATAAATGCATCCGAATCATAACAAAACACTACGGGTTGATGCCAAACTTTGCGTACATGTCATAAATCACAATACAAACCTATTCCAAGGTTCGAAACCTCAAGTGGACATCAAGAACATCAAAATCCACTTCAAACCAAAGTAATGAAATTCTAAAACTTTCAAAATGCCAACATTCCGTAATAAACGCGAAATGCTCCCGAACCACCCGATACTCAACCCGAACATACGCCCAAGTCTGAAATCATCATACAAACCTATTGGAAACTTAAAATCCCGATCCCAAGGTCATTTACTCAACAGTCAAACCTTAGCGAACTCTTCCAACCTAAAGCTTTTGAAATTAGAAATTTCCATCCGAATCAACTCTGAACTTCCCAAAATTCGATTCCGACTATGCATTCAAGTCATAAACATGAAGTGAAGCTACTCAAAGCCTTAAATCCACGAGCGATGCGCGATAGATCAAAACTACCGGTCGGGTAGCTATACAAGACTCACTGAATACAAAGAAGCAATAGATAAAGGTAAAGGTTACTGTAGAATCATCAATGAAAGGCGATGAAATATAGGTAACTATGAAAAATCATTCAAGACATATTACAACTTAAACATGCAGACCGTTAGAACTCAGAAACGAAAATCATCTACAATCACATAATAACTTGATCAAACAGTAGTTAAAGAATAAAAAGGCAAGACAAATAATCACAAGAAGACAATATACTATCAGAACATAAGTATTCCCATAGTAATTTCAAACAACATATACTACTGTAATTCTCAGAAGATAACTAACACATTTTATAGCATTCGATGGATATGAGCAAAAGAGAGAGATGAGGGATGTGCTGACTTTTTGAGGGCAGCAGACCAACTAAGGATATCTCTTAGTTGCTTAAGTCCCCAAAATCTTCAAGTTCGAAGCGACGACAGTACTTAGAAATGAAAAGGAAAAGAACAGTAAGGAACCCTAGGCTTTTCATCTCAAAATTGCTCTTAAGTGATTATGTAGATGATTTCAGTGTTAGATCGTCATGTTGGTGAGAACATTAAAGAGCTCTATTTATAGTGCCATTTAAGTCTCTTTGGATTTCAGATTCAATTCAGTAGTGGAGAGTGATGCATGGTAGGTGATGATAGCAAATCGAGTGAAAAAATCTCAAAGACAGAGGGGAATTCATGATAACTTTCACCAGAGTGGAGAGCAGTCGACCATTGAAGGAAAACAACCAATGTATAAATCCTAAAACCCAGAGGTCACTGCGTTTGACTTCTGGGTACAGAATAATCATAATGAAACTCTAAATCATGCACATGCATGCTCCATTTTGGCAGAGCGAGTGGAGAAACCAGATGAAATGAAAGTTCATCAATTAGGTCTAGGATTTCGAATTTGGGTTTTTATATTCTAAGAAGGAGAATGCAAACTGTTTCTTTGCTGGCCATGTTTGCGAGGTTGAGAGAAGTGAGAGAGAAAAGGGAAAGAAGGGAGGAAGGGACAAAGTGAGAATGATTAAGGGTTAGGGGGGATTGGTTTGGTCTTTAGGCTTAATAGTGAGAGACGGAACAGGAGTCGTTGGATCTGTTGATCAACGATTCCGATTATTTGGTGAATGGATTTTTAGGAAGGTTTTATGTGGGAAAAATTGGTGGCCGTTGGATGATGGGGTTTTAGATGGTTGAGATTAGATCTCTGGGGGCAGGTATTTAGATCAAAAGAAAACAATCAGAGAATAAACGTGAGTCGTTGATCGGATGGATCAACTACTCAGATGTGGGTGTGTTTGTTCTGTGAGTTGAGAGTGAGGATGATGTGGGGTGTTGTGATTGGTGTAAATGGGATGCCTTGGATCGCCAACAGGGAAAGAAATGGGTGTTTGGGTTGGGTAATTTCGGATTGGGGTTTAGTAATTGGGCCAAAATAATTTGAAAAATGGCCACTTTGCCTTTGGTTTGAGAATTGCAATTGTGGCCTTTTGGTCTTCCAACCCTTTTAAAACTTAATTTAAATAAACTTTATATTTTTCAGTAAATATGGTAAAAATTATAATTATTATATATACTACACATTACTTTAATTAATTAGTTATAAAATATACATTATTTTTTCCTAAATCGTAACACAAATTTCAAATTTTACATAATAATCTAATTAACTAAAAATTAGAGAGTAATTTATCAAGTTAACTATAGAACCTATCTAATGTAGATATAAACATTATTTTAATAATCTTAAAATTAGTAAATATATTTGTAATTACATAATATTAATACTACGCAAATAATTTTAAAATCTAATACATAATTAATTTTTAAAAATAAGTATTTGTTACTAGAAAATACTTTTAAAATATTTATCGGAAATTATTAAGCATAAATAAATTAATTTAAAAAGGGTGGGTCAAAGTTGACCGTCAATAGTTGCTAACTGGGAAATGAGTCATTGATGCAAGGCCATCATGCGGCCTCCCCTCCTCCTCCAAACGAGATAAGTGGTCTGCCACTTTGTTTTCACTACCTTTCCTATCTTGGATATCAATATCAAATTCTTGCAACAAGAATATCCATCTCATCAACCGGACTTTAGAATCCTTTTTGCTCATAAGATATCAAAGCGCCGCATGATCCATTCGGACAATAATTTTGGCACCCATCAAGTACGGGCTGAACTTCTCAATTGCAAATACAATAGCAATGAGCTCTTTCTCCATAACGGTATAATTTGACTTGAGCACTATTCATGGTCTTACTAGCATAGTAGACTGGAGGGAAAAACTTTGTTGATTCCTTGCCCCAAAACAGCCCGAACTGCTACGTCACTCGCATCACACATGAGTTCAAAAGACAAACTCCAATTGGGAGCGGTAATGATAAGAGTAGTGGTCAACTTGAGCTTAAATAGTCCAAAAGCTCTCATACAATCATCATTGAGATGAAACTTGGCATCCTTCTCAAGGAGCTTGCACAATAGGTTCACCACTTTAGAAAATTCTTTGTTAAAGAACTGGTAAAAACCCGTATGGCCTAGGAAACTCCGCACACCCTTCACCGATGTCGAGGGTGGAGGCTTAGAAATCACCTCAATCTTCTCCTTGTAATCTTTAATTCTATTACTTGAGAAGCCAAGGACAATACCTTCCTCAACCATGAAATGACATTTCTCCCAATTGAGCACCAAGTTGATCTCTTCATATCTAGCAAATGCTTTGTCCAAATTTGCATGACAATTATCAAAAGAATCCCCAGCCAGTGAGAAGTCATCCATAAGAACTTCAAGGTAAGTCCTCCACCATGTCCGTGAAAATAGCTATCATACACCATTAAAACGTCATCGGTGCATTGCACAAACCAAATGGCATCCTCTTGAAAGCAAAAGCACCATAGGTTTGTTTTCTCTTGACATTCCGAAGCTTGAGAATTTGGTTGTAGCCCGAGTACCCATCAAGAAAGAAATGGAAATCGCAACTCGCCAATCTATCGAGCAGTTAAGCTTGCGATAATCCATATAAACCCTCCAACCGGTCACCGGTCTTGTAGGAATCCATTCTTATCATTGGTAACTACCATCATGCCCGCCTTCTTTGGGACACACTAAACCATAGAGGTCCATGAACTATCGGAGATGAAGTAGACAACCCCGGCATCCAACCACTTGACAACATCCTGCATAGCCTCATTGAGTCTTCTTTGATGTTTAATGGATGGTTTAGCACCATCCTCCAACTTGATTTATGAATGCAAAAGGCAGGACTTATACCTCGAATATCCGCAAATGTCCACCCAATAGCCTTCTTCCTCTTTTGTAACACTGCCAATGTGGAATCAACCTGCACGTTAGTCAAACAAGAGGAAAGAATAACAGGTAAACTAGAACAAGGGCTAAGAAATTCATACCAAAGGTCTAATGGCTTCAACTCCAAAGTAGCTGGCTCTTCAATAGAAGGATTTGTAGGAGGAGTCTTCCTATTGTCAAGATCCAATGATAATTTCCGTGGTGCATAGTTGTACGGGCCCATTCCCTGCAAAGAGTTCACACATTTCATGAAACCATCCATCTCATCATCATCAAAATTTAGCAATGCGGCCTCCAACATATCACCAACACTGATTGTAACACTTCTATCATCAACAATAGCATCCGTCACTAAGTTCACAAAAGAACACACCTCATTGCTATTTGGTTGCCGCATGGACTTACACACATAGAATACCAATTTTTCATCACCAACCCGAAAAGTGAGTTCTCCGGCTCCTACATCACAAAGAGCCTTACCTGTAGCAAGGAAAGGTCTCCCAATAATGATAGGCACTTCATAATTAACTTCACAATCTATAATAACAAAGTCTGCCAGAAGAATGAATTTATCAACCTGGACCAAAACATCTTCAATCACACCCAACGGCCTCTTCATGATACGATCATCCATTTGCAACCTCATAGAAGTGGGTCTTGGTTGACCAATTCCCAATGTCTTGAAATCAAATAAGGCATCAAATTTATACTTGCCCCAAGATCACAAAGAGCTTTAGCAAACTCGGCACTCCAATTGTACCATGAATCGTGAAAGCACCGGGATCCTCTAACTAAAGATCCATTGAATGAACAATTGCACTCACTTTATGAGTGATCTTATTAGTTTCAAAATTCATGGACCGCTTCTTGGTCACAAGATCTTTCATACACTTTGCATAACCAGGCATTTGTTCCAAGGCTTCTACCAATGGCACGTTGATTGAAAGACTCTTAATCATTCGAATGAACTTCTTGAATTGATTCTCACCATTTTGATTTGAAAGTCTTTGAGGGCATGGAGGTGGAGGCTTAGGCAATGGTGCCTTCTCCCTTTGCACTACCAGTTTCGGTATGTCAATGATGTGTTCCCTAGATGGGTTCAAATCATCTTAAGTCTCTTCAACACTATCATCAAGATCAATCCAAACTTTCTCATTTGCTTGAATAATATTGTTTGGGATTTCTTCTTCTTGCATCACTTGGTCATCATCGACAAGTCGCCTTTCACTTGAGGTCGGTGCATTCCCGCCTCTTCCACTTCTTGTGATAACTGCCATAGCATGCCCCGTATTTGTTACCACCCTTCGGGTTCACCGCTGTGTCACTTGGTAGTGCACCCTTAGGATTAGAATTTAGAGCTTGAAAGATTTGCCCCATTTGAACTTCTAGATTACGGATTGATGTGTTGTGCGAGGAATGTTGGGCATCTGAATTGATATTCTTTTCCATCATTTCCTTGAACATGTTCTCAATAAGTCCCATCTTATTATTTGAAGAAATCGAACCATGGGAAGGATAAGGAGGTTGGTTGCTTGGTTGTTGTTACATTGGGGGCCTTTAAAAACCTAACCCCTAGTTGCCTTGATTATTTCTCCAATCACCTTAGTTGTTGCCTTCCCAATTTCCTTGGTTGTTTCCTTTCCAATTTTCCTGATTGTTATTGTTATGAAATTCCCTTGATTGTTAGAACTCCAATTGCCATGGTTATTTTGTGGTCGCCGTTGTTGTTAATTTGAACCTTGGAAGTTGTTTCTATGTCCTTGAAAATTGTTCACATATTGAACTTCCTCCTCTTACTCATTATAAGAATCATCTTGATCAAAACCTTCATCATCTTGCAAATAGTTCTCCACTCGGGTTCGCATTTGTGGACCCTTGGTCCTCTTCTTGTTCTCCAAAACATTTACTCCCTCCATAGCATGAACTTGCTTAGGAGCTTGCACTTGATTTAGTTGGGCCTTTGCTAGTTGAGTCATAGTTGTTGTCAATTCGGCAATGGCTTGCCCATGCTCTTGAAACTCTTTGTGGAGGTGTATCATATTTGGATCACTTTGTGATACATTAGCCCGGGATGGCCAAGTCGATGATGTTTCTGTCATCTCATCTAGAATGTCACACGCCTCTGCATAAGGCAGTGATATGAAGTTTGCATCGGCTAGTTGATTCACTATACATTGGTTCGTTGTGTTAATCCCACGATGGAAGGTTTGTTGAAACATTTTCTCCATCATATCATTGTTAGGACATTCCTTTACCATTGTTCCTTAGAATTCCAAAATTTCGTGTAGTTGTTCATTTGGTTCTTGCTTGAATGCCAAGATTTCATCTCGAAGGGTAGCCATGTACCCGGGAGAGAAAAATATAGCAATGAACTTGGCCACCAACTCATCCCAAGTGTGTATTGAATTGTTCGGCAAACGTTCGGCCAATCTAAAGCTTTACCCTGTAGGGAGAATGAAAAAAGCCTTAGCCTCAAGGCATCCTCAAAACATTAGTTTGCTTGCTCCCCTAACATGTATCCACAAAGCCCTTCAAATGTTTGTATGCATTTAGAGTTGGTGCACCAGTTAAGAAGCCCCGTTGGTCAAGCAAATTGAGCATTATATTGGTGATTTGAAAGTTTCCTGCTCTAATACGGGAAAGGACTATTGCACAAGCATAATTTTCGTTGGCCAATATCCGGTGTTGAGCCCGCTTGTGGTTGAGGTGGTGGAGGTGGGGGTGGTACAGGCACGTTGTCTTGTGGCACCCATCCTCACCGATTAGCTTGTGGCACTTGAGGTACCTTATCGAGTTGTTTCTCCTTACCGTTCAAGTCCTCTAAAGGCATATTGCGAGCTCATTGTTCGCCATGTTTGGACCTATGATTTCTTCAATAAGTTAGTAGCACGGAAGGGAAAGAAGATATTCCAAAAACACATTCAAATATATAGCTAACATCTTTAAAACTCCCCGGCAACAGCACCAAAAATTTATCTGCGCCCAATCCACACTCAACAATGAGTGGGAACGGTCGTTGGAATGGTAGTACCCAATAATGAGTTCGGGTCGATTTCCTTACGGAGGTAAATATTGTTGCTAGATCCTACACTTGATAAGCGGAGATGAAATAGCTTAATTACAATTCCAAACAAGAGGGTTTTGTAACTTACTTCTATAATTTATACTAGCAACGAGTAACTAGAGAAAAGAAACCAGAAATTGAGTAATAGTTTTTATTGTTTTTCGAATGGGTAAAAGGCCTAGGGATGTAACCTTCAACTAGGTGTTAGCCTAATGGGTTAATTAAGTTAACACATGTTTTAGTGATCGGGTGTATTTTAGCTCTCAACTCTAGTTTACTCACTCAATACCTCTTGGTTATAGAGTGAATTCGAATTTTTCTTGACTAGGTCCCTCTTGCTCAAGTAAGAACCAAGACAAAAAAAAGGCATGAATCAATGTTTGCAACCATTAATTCTAGAAATAAAAAAAGAACAAGGCTAAATAACAATCACCCAATCATAAATAAATATTAGATTAATTACCCATAAGGTTTACACACAAGGGTTGTGTCACAACCCTAGAAAATATCTAGCTACTCACAACATAAATGGAAGAAAATAAAGAAGAAACACTAATGAAAGCCATCACACAAAATTAAAATGATAAACTAATGTGTTGTTAACCCAAACTGGTCACAAATTATTCAAAGTAGTAAACTACAAGGGCTACAGCTCAAGAAGAAACTATAAAACTTAGCCTAAAAAAGTATTTTCCGTCTATTTATAGTGGCCCAAAATTCTCTGACAAAAATGCACTTCGGGAGGTTTGGCGGCCACATATTTCCATGTGCGGTCCGCGCTTGACTTGATTCTGCAGGTTGTGGGACTCTGTAACAACACAATTTGGTTTGCGATTGCACTTCAGCTTCTACTGCCGTACCTTTACTTTTTTGGTTGCACTTTTTGCGAGGCTTCCCTCTTGGTCGTTTTGAACACTCTCTGAACTTTTTGAATTCTTGTCAGTGCGACCATGTTTTGCCGCCGCACAATTTGTGTGCGGTCCACATTTTGCTTCAATCATCATTTGAGCATCAACACCAGATCTGCAGACCACACTTTTGGCCTATTGCGCTCCTTCTTGCCTTATGAGTCGGAACACTCATTTTTGAGTTAGATTTCTTCATTGAAGTCCAATTCTTTGATAATCCTACAATTTGCACGATTTCATTAAGTGGGTTAAAATCACACTTATCACAATCCTCAGAACATGTTGTAAAGAGTCATAAGCTCTACCGACATACACTAGAATTTCTAAATATAATATTGTTTTAAATGAAGATAAACAGCAGTAAAGATAATATCCGAAGGTGACTCTGAGCCCAGCGATCGTCAAGTGGGTATACCTTGAAGTCTCCAGGCATGCGGACACAACTTTCAAGAACCAACACGATCAGATGTACCCAGATCTGCACAAAACGTGCAGAAGCGTAGCATGATTACATCATAGCGGTATCCAATAAGTATCAAGACTAACCTCTCTTTTTTTTGGCAAAATATAGATTTTATTAATAGAAGAAAATAACAAAAATGGAGGGGGACATAAACCTTACCTCCTATAAAAGAGTGAATGTACACTTAGTCATCCTAAAGTGATAACTAAATATACCTAGAGTGTAGTAAGTTGTTAGACCTATGGGGAAGTGACGATTGTCTATTTTATATTGATAGACAACCACATGTACAAAGGAAAAGTGGGATTGTTCTAGGTCAGCTATACAAAAAGTACATATGTTCTTGCTTCTATTATGCGATTTGATAAGCTGTTCCCTTGAATGTGCAAAATTCTCAAAAGTTTAACTAAGAAGGGCAAGCTGTCTTCAAGTTTGCTTTGGCCTGAGTAAGAAAAGCCAAGTTGAAGATAGTATTCTGAGTCTACCCTGTAATTGGATGAGAATGTTGTTTGTGATGTTGAGTGGGCAGTGTTCTGAATGCTGCTGTAGGTTCTGACCTTAGAGTGGTGGCTTGTGTGCTGAGTCTGCTGCTGCTGAGTGAGTGTCTATATCTTGCTGTTAGGTTGTCTGATTTGCTTTCTGCTTCTGTGGGGGTTACTATTCTCCTTTGGTTCCTGGTGCTTCTTTTGGTAGACTATTGATGGTACTTTTATGTCTTGTAGTTGCTAATGGCTTGATATGTTGCTGTTGTTTTTATGTGAGCTGTATGATTTCTAGTAGTGCCTTGCAGATGTAGCAGTCTATGATGATTGCTGCGGTTGCAACAGATTGAGCACCCTGGGTGCTAATACCATACCTTGCAACTGCAGCAATGATCTGGGATGCTGAATTCAATAGCTGAGCTGGTGTCTGAGTTGTGGTTTTTCTGGGATTTGGCTTGCTGTTTATGGTATGTGAATTGGTTGTGGTTTGTGTGCTGCTATTTTATGACTCTGTGATCTTCACTACTTACTGCTGAGTGTTGCTTTTGTTGTCTATCTGTTGGATGGTCTTCTATGCCCTGTGGTTGCTGCTGGCCTAATGATTGCCTGTTTCTACTCTTGTTCCAGTATGACTGCATGTTAGCTGGATTCCAGTGATGTATGGTGACAGGGAAGGTCAATGATGATTGTTGTAAATGCAAGAGATTGAGCACTGAAAGTGCTAATACCACACCTTGCATTTGCAACAACGATCTGGACCTTACCCAACTGTCTGCAGTAATTGTACAAGTTGTTGAGTTCAATGAAGGCTTGCTGCTGTTGGTGTTTGTGTGGATTTTGAGTTTGTCTTGGCTGCTGCACTTGAGAGATGAGGGTGATGTTGCTGATTTTCTTTTGTTGTTGACAGTTGCTTCGCTGGATTGAGCATCTGTGTTGATTTGATTTAGTGGTGTCTTGTTTGAGCTTGTCAGAATCAGCATTGAGTTTGAGCTTTTGGTGTGGTTGCACTAAGTGATTGTGTGCATTAGGGATGTTGCACATTGCTTCCTTACTAATGAACTACCTCCAGGGGTGGGTCATGGTGGATATAGGATTGAGCTGTTGATGTTATTATTGTATCTTTGTAAGAATTTCTTCTGTTGCTATTGTGTTCCTACTTTGCTGCAGTTGTTGTGCTGTATTGGCATACTCAAGTTCTTCTTTCCTGTGTTTTATGGTGACAGAGAATGTCCATCTTGCTGCTCCTATGCGGCTACTGTTGTTTAATTGTGTGATTGCTGGGTTGCTATGTTGTTTACTAGCAAGTGGAATCCATGATAATTGATGTGATTGCAATGGATTGAGCATTAGAAATGCTACTATCTCACATTGCAATTGCAGCAATGATCTGGTCTCCTCTAAGCTATCTGCAGTGTTGAAAGGTATGCTGAGATTATGTGTGTGTGGTTGCTAAGATTGGTTGGAGAGATTCGGATCTAGTCTACTAATCAAAGACTCAACGTAGTGATACATTGCTTCCTCAGTAGTAATCTGATCCCTCACAGTAATCAACATTTCACTGCTGCTTGACTCCAAGGTGCTGATGGCAGTATTTCATGCAAGAAAGAACATCATGTTAGATTGGATCCCCTTTTCTAGTTTCTCTTCATTGCAGATGTTGTGATGATCTTTGTGGTGGCAGCCCTGGTATAACCTTGTGCCTGCACCCACAAGTACACTAGTTATGCTAAATCCTGCATCCACTATCTTCTTGTTGATATCCTGCATTAGTGGGTGGCTGCTTATTTGGTATGTGACTTGTGTGGTGCTGTTCCATGATACACCATATGGCAGCAGTTGGTGTGGAGGTATCAAGCCTTTGTTGTAGTTGTTATTGGCAGTTTTGGCAAGTTGTGCTCCAGTTTGCCTTTGTTGGTGTTACATTTTCAGTGGTAACCTCCAGTTTCTATTGCTTGCATGAATTAGTTGATGTGGTTGATCTGTGGGGTTAGCTGTTCCCGTGTTCCCTGCAATAAAAGAAGAAAAGTTAGTGTAGGGCCACTGCTCCATTCTTTCTTCACAATTGTTATTTTGCTTCCCGCAGGTTTCTTTTCCTTTGGTAGTGTTACTGCCCATTGTTTCCTGCCACTCTTACTCTTAGGTATGGGCATTGACTCTTACCACTGTTGATAAATCTCCTACTTTGTTTATCCAAATCCTCAAAACAGTAGCATTTCATTTGTCCAGTGTCCAGAGCATAGTTGGCCAGGTGGTCTACCACTTTGTTGCCTTCTCTGAGTGTGTGTGTAATTGTTATATTGTAGCTTGCCATCAGTTTTCTGATCTCTGAGACTGTTTCATCAATGGACCATGGCACTCTCCATTCTCTCTTTATACATTTCAATAGTATCATTGAATCAGTGTGAAGGTCTATGAGGGCGTGGTCGGTGTGAACACAGAACCTCAGGGCCTCTACCGTAGCCTGTGCTTCAGCTTCTGTGTTTGTGCCTTCTTGGATTCTTTACTGCATGCATATGTGATGCCTCCCTTCTCATCTCTTAGTATGAAACCAAAGGAACTTCTTCTTGGATTACCTCGAGAGGCTCCATCTGTGTTAACCTTAGTCCACCCTTGATTGGGGAATTCCCAAATTACATTTGTGTACTTTAGGGTGGGGGTGTATTGTTCCATCACAGTGATTATGTCTCGCCATTTGTGTGGGATGTTGTGCATGCCTGGCTTTCTGAACTTGATGAGTAGTTGAAGAGTAGAGTTGCTCTGGTAGATTACTCTAATGATAGTGACTGCATCTACATGTCTGTAGCTGTTTCCTCTCTTCCACAGCTTCCATACTATCACTGAAGGCAGGACTTGCATTATTGGTTTCAGTCGACTTACCATATCTGCAATCCAGCATTTGGTCACTGCTTGGTGCAGTGTGATTCCCTCTATGTCAATTCCTGCATAACCAAGGAAATACCTCCACACTTTTTTGGCTGCATATGAAGTGAAGAAGAGATGCTGTCTTGTTTCTTCTTGTGGTTCTGTATAGCAGCTGCATTTAGAGGCCATGTGATAGCCCTGTTTTTGGAAAAAATCATCAAGTGGTATTCTGTTTCTCCATAGTTTCCACATGAAGAAAGCAATTTTGCATGGCAGTCCTTTCACCCAAATATTCTTGTAATCATTGTGAGGATGTTGTCTCTTTCTCAAATATTCCCAGGCTGATTTAACAGTGAATTCTCCGCTGGTTCCTAGCATCCAAATTGGTCTATCAAGTTCATCTGTAGAAGCAGGAGGTTTAATGTTCTCCAGTATGTGTGCAGCAAGTTCAACTTGCAGTATCTCTTTGATCTTCTCCTCATCCCAGTAGCCTTCATACACCACATCTTGAATATTTTGTATGGTTTCATCACATATAAAATTAGGTGGAGTGAAAAAGTATAGAGCTCCTAGTCCAGTCCAGTTTTCAAACCAAAATAGAGCAGATCCCATCTTATGTTGCCAACAGATTTGGTGTTCTATAATGTTTCTGTAGCCAGTCATTTTCCTCCATATGTGAGAACCACCTCTCCATGGTACTATTATAGGATTGAGATTTTTGCAGTACTTTTGGCTCATGAATGCACTCCACAGACTTGGTTTTGTTCTAAAGTTCCACTATAGCTTACAAAACAAAGTTGTGGACATGTCATGTAAAGATCTGAAACCTGCACCTCCTTCCTCAGATGGTAAGCATAAAGTGCTCCATGATGCCCAGTGCCTGCCTGGATTTCCCACAGATGTACACCAGAAGAATTGTGAAATTATCTTTTGTAGTTTATTGATTACACAGGATTGGGGATTTACTGTAGAGAGGAGGTGTATGGGCATGCTTTGTAACACATGTGTGATAAGCATTGCCATTCCCCCTATGGAGAGTAGTTTCCCTTTCCAGTTTTGTAGTTTATCCATCACCTTTTGTATGAGACCTTGGTAGCAGTCCATCTTCCTCCTCTTGTAGAAGAATGGACATCCCAGGTAAGAAAAAGGGAAATCTTGCCTCAGTATTCCTGTGATTCTTTGCACTTTGTCAATTACCTGTGTTGAGGTGGAATGATGCATATAGATAGCAGACTTGTTCTTGTTGATCAGTTGGCCTGAAGCATTTTCATAGTCATTCAGCACTTCCATTATCAACTGAAGTAAAGTGGCATATGATGAAGAGAAGATGATAGTATCATCAGCATAAGCTAAATAGTTTATTTTGGGACTCCATTGAGGCAGTCCAAATCCACAGAAGTACAGATTGGAGTGCAAAGCATTGAGTCCTCTAGATATAGCCTCTACTGCCAGTATAAAGAGGGCATGTGACAGAGGATCACCTTGCTTGACTCCCCTTGTGGATTTAAAGAAGCCATGTGGTTCTCCATTGATCAGTACAGAGTACCAGTTGTTTGCCAGAATTCCATGTATCATGCTAATGAATTTCTCCTCAAATCCCATCTTCCTCAGAGCCTTTGTCAAGAAGAGCCATGACAATCTATCATATGGTTTTGTCATGTCTAGTTTGAGTACCACATTTGGACCTGCTTTAGTTCTCAGACGAATGTCTGTTATAATCTCTTGAGTTAATAGGACATTTTCCACTATGCTTCTGCCTTTTACAAAACCAGCTTGTTCTTCAGAGATTAGCTTTGGTTAAATGCTTAGCATTCTGTCATGAATCACTCTGGAGAAAATTTTATTGCTGAAGTCGCTGAGACTGATTGGTCTCATATCTGAGAAGGTCAGTACCTCCTTATATTTTGGCAGTAGCACCAGGTTTGTGTGTGTTATACTCTTGGGAATAGTACGTCCATTGAAGACTACTTTCACCATATTCACTATGTCATTCTCAATTATGTCCCAGCATGATTGGTAGAAGCTCCCATTGAAACCATCAGGTCCACCAGCACTTTCTGCATTAAGTCCAAATGCTGCTTGTTTGATTTCCTCTTTTGTTGGTTGCTGCATGAGTAGAGTATTGTCTATGCTTTCCACCAATGTGGGAACATGCTCCTGAATTCTGAATGTTGTAGGGTTGTTTGCCTCATGGAACTGGGCTTTGAAATAGTTAACTGCTTCCTCTGCTATTTCTTCTTTCTCTTCTAACCATGTGCCCTAACTGTCCTGTATTCTCTTCAGTTGTAATCTCTTCCTTCTGGCATTCACTTGTGCATGAAAGAACTTTGTGTTTCTATCTCCATCTGAGAACCATGTCATCCCAGATTTTTGCTTCTAGAATTCCTCCTCTAGGGTCAAATATCTGATCAAGTCAACCTGTACCCTTTGCAGCCTTGTTCTATTCTGTGCAGTAGGTTGCAGTTCAAATTGTGCTTCTTGTACTTTGACCACTTCCACCAGGCTTGCTATCTTTTGAAAGATGTATCCATATGTTGCTTTATTCCATATTGATAGAGCTCTTTTCAACTTCTTCATTTTGTGATTAAACACCAAGAAGGGATCCCCTACAAAGTCTGCTTTCCAGTGTTCCTTTACCACATACTTGAAAGAATGGTGTTTTATCCAGAAATAGAGGAATCTGAAGGCTTTCTTAGTAGGTGTAGTTTTTTTGGTTACAGGTTAGTAGCATGGGGCAGTGATCTGACCCTATCTTTGGCAAGTGTGTGACTTCCAAATGTGGCAGCCATTGTTGGAGTGCACAGTTAGCTAGACATCTGTCCAGCCTTTTGAAGATACAATCTTTCTCTGCTCTCCCATTCCACCATGTGTAAATGCTGCCCTTAAACCTGAGTTCAGAGAGATTGCAGGTGTTGATGCAATATCATGACTATCCTCAATGGAATAGTGACGAGGTAAGTCGAGACGCTCACTAGACATAAAACTTGTGCAAGATATTAACATAAACTAGCAATAGGAAGAACATTAATATAAATCTAATAGCATAAAGACTATTAGTATAAAACCAACAATGGAATAATAGAAACACAATTGGCAATAAGAAGTAAACGGGTAATAAAGCAAC
This sequence comes from Nicotiana obtusifolia, assembly GCA_002018475.1. Lineage (NCBI taxonomy): Eukaryota > Viridiplantae > Streptophyta > Magnoliopsida > Solanales > Solanaceae > Nicotiana > Nicotiana obtusifolia. The sequence continues at coordinate 100,659 of MCJB01029418.1, read as the reverse complement.
AACATAATCAGAACACGGATGAAATATGAATGAACTCAAATTAGGAAAACAAATGAAAATTCAAGTAATCAAATCGTTCCCAATGCATGACTTACAACAAGAATTATACCGAGACAGCACACCTCGTAACCCCAAATCATAAGCCACAATTCCAAATCTTACACGCATGGCACCTTGTGCCTACATTATCAATCTCCTTCGCACAGCAAAGTCCACGTGCTACCATGTACATTGTATCCGTGTCAAAGGCCAAATAAAATATTCAAGTGGTTTATTTAAATACAATAATGCATAATAACAATCTTGAATAATGTATGGCATCAAATGAGATAATGAGTTTATATTAGAAAACAAATAAAGTAAAGTAAAGTATAATTTATACAAAATAGAGTATCAAATGAATTTAGCTTAGAAATCAATAAAGTAAAGTTAAATATCATATTTAAATTAAGAAAAACATAAGATAAGTTAATGAATTAAATATATAATTTGTTAAAGTAAGGTGTGATAGCAATTTCACGTAAAGTAAAGCATCAAACAGGGTAATGAGTTAAATTTGAGAAGCCAATTAAAGTAAAATGTGATAATTATTTAATAATAGCAAAGCACCGAGTGAGATAACGGGTTCAATCTTAAGAGTAGCACAAAACATAGCATTCAATAATTCTTGTATTTCAAATCGTTATGTTACCAGCAACTCATCAGAGTATGAGATAATGACTCCACTCAAGTAAATTCATCTTAAAACTCAATTCACCAAGCAACACGGAGGCACAGGTTGTATTATTTTGTATGGGAACAACTGTGACTTCTTATGTGAGTCATGCATTCTACGTGATTTGCTGTGTTGCCTTGGGGTTGAACAAAGTGTTGGGGAGCCGAAGAAAAATTGTTGCAGAGCAGGGTATTTCTGCGATCCATTATACGACCGCAGAACTGATTTGTGGACCGCAAATTTGCCGCAGAGTGAGCAGAGAAATGGGCCAATTTTGGGGGTTGTTTTGTGGTCAACTATGGAATCACATAATCGTTTCTCGAGCCACACATCCGTTGCAGAAACAGCATGAGAAATTTCGGAAGGAGGTTCTGCGGTCCATTATGAGACCGCAAAATTGATTCGCGGACCGCAGATCTGTTGCATACCTGCACGAAAGTGCTCAGTTCCGGAGGACCATTACACGGTCCATTTTGCGGACCGCATAAGTGTTATGCGGTCGCATATGCGACCGCAGATCTGCATCGGAGCATCATTTTTTCTAACTTCATAACCCGACCCCATTTCGTTTTATCTAACCATAGGGGTCATTTTTAGGGATTATATGATATTTTAAAGAGAGAAGAGAGCTATTCTAGAGAGAGAAAGGGGAGTATTCAAGCATTTCACTACTCAACTCAGATCAAGCCTTGGAATTTCATTAAGAGGGACTTGCTAGTGTTTCTAAAAGGTAAGAACTTCTTCCACCAATTCTCTAATTTCGGATTTTGGGTTGGTTATGGGTGATGAGAGTAGACATATCATATGCATGAGCTAATAAGGATTGTGGGGAAGTTGTTGGATAATCTTGGGTGGTTTTGTTGTTGAATTGGTTGAGGAAAGGTTGGTTTGTCATTGTAGCAGCTCTTTCCATACGAATTCCTCTAGTCGTGCTTGTAATTCTCCCCTCCTCTATAGATTGGCATCGTTAAGAGTGTTCGGACGTTATTGTTGCACCACGAAAAGCTCTTTCGAGGTATATTGGCTAAACTCCTCTTGTAGAATCGATTTCCTTGATGTCCTCGAAGTTGCAATTATGTTTGGCTTAATTTCTTATATCTCACGTTCCGAGCCCTTCTTACTAAAGTTGATTATCGTAAAATAAGAGTTGTGTTGAAAGACGCATGTACCCAAAATGTGTTCCAAATTTTCCTTTCATATTATGATTCTTTCCCAGAATGTAATCTAGAATGATCAACATATCAAAGGTGTTGTGATTTAAAAACCATGTTTCAATTGCAAGCTAGTATGCCTAATCGTGGTAGTGAAACTCAATGCGCTTTAGACTCTTGTTTGCTCATATGTGTACTTAAGGTCTTGATTTTGAATTCTCTTATTGATGATAATCCTTGGCAACGCCTGAAAGTTCTAGGGGTGAGTATGAAATATGAAATATGAAATACGTCCGACGTGCCGAGAATGGTATTATAATTGTGGCCACTAATGCCAATAAAATGGAAAGATGCGCGAATAATTAAGAAATGAGTCACAAATCCTTTGAATAATAAATGTTTTGGGAGTATTATTTAGTCATTGAGAAAGGGTAGGTCGAAATAACTTAACCCTGAAACTACACGTGTCGGTGTGGGAGTGATTGAGGGGTAAATCGCCGTGTTGATATGACGAGATAGTTTCCTCTTATATGGGATGAGATTAATGAGTTGAGATATTTCCCCTTAAGTAGGATGAGATTATTGCTAGCAGGATGTGATATGATGTCGACCCACACGGCATTGTGGTGAAACGGCTTAGCCGATCAGGCTGAGATCGGATGCCATGCCGCGCATATGGTGGTGTTGTGATGGGATGTCTTTGGTTGAGATGGCTTAGCCGATCGAACTCCGTGCTAAATACACTATGATATATCGATACTAAAGATCTCCCAACTTTAAAATATTGAAACTTACTTGAAATTTACTAATCTCCTAACTTGTTATTGTTTGAGGTCTTATAGATTTCATGTTTTCTTATCCTTTTACTGTTACTCGTTCTATTGAGAGAGTGTTTAGTTTTACATAATAGTACTACTCTATATGTACTAATATACCCTTTATCAAGGACGCTGCATCTTTAATGGATGCAGGTGGTTCCGTAGCAAGTGGTATTAATCAGTGATAGCAGCACAGCCTCTCCTTAGCTTATTTGGTGAGCCCCGTTACATTTCGGGGTCTTTTATCTATTGTCCTCTATGTATATTGTTTTTAGGTATAGCCGGAGCCTTGTTGCCGGCACCATCATCCTACTCTTTTGTATCTAATAAAGGCTCTGTAGATATAGTGTGGGTTGTACCCTTGTTATGGAAAGTCAACTAAGGATGTTGTAGTTGTACCATATGTTTCAACTCAAACTATGAAAGTGTATGTATTTTGAGACTTATTAATGATCTAACTATTGGTAATGAACTGGTGGTGATCACGTGACCTCTTTATTGTCTGATGAATGAGATAGATCTTCCCTTTATTCATTGGTGAGTTTGGGTAGAAAATATTATACAAGCTTGCTTGACTGGGGTATCCTGGTTGAGCCCTGGTCGCGCTCCCCGAGGTCAGGGCGTGACATGCCCATATGCCACAACATTACCAAATCAACAATAACAAAGTTACCTCAACACATAGCCCACGACTTAACCATTATGCGTACAAGAATCTCAACAGTAACAAAATGAATGAGAAACCACTCAACAAGGTAATATATTCCAACAACCAACAATTTCAACCACAACCATGTTGATAGCTTTCAACAACTACAATTTCAATAACTTAACAATGAAGGTATTTCCATGAAATAGCAACTTCAAATCAAATGCATAACTTAGGCTCAACAAAGAAATAGATAGCATGAACTAACAACTACTAATAAATCCATGAGAATAACTCACCAATGAGTGAAGTAGCATGTATTAACAACTACCACTAAATGCATATAAGAGTAACCTCGACAAATGAAAAATAGAACATGTAATAGCAACATTAGCTAAGGCACGTAAGAATAAACTTGACAACGAAAGATAAGACAAATAATAGAAACTTTAATTGAATGTCTATAAGTGACCTAAGATACTTACCTCAAAGAAGCTAAATCAATACTCTAAGAAGCCCTTTCCATGTGAAACAACCCCCGGACAGCTCGAATTTAGCAAAAATAACTTAATATCATAAATAAAAGCCATAGGAAATAATTTTGGATAATAAAGCTTCGATCTATAATGAAAACCAAAAAGTCAACCCCAATCCCGCACCTCCAAACCCGACAAAACTCGCAAATTCTGAACACGCATTCTTTTACGAGTCCAACCATACCAAAATTATTCAATTTGGACATCTACTCGGGCTTCAAGCAATCAATTTATGTTTTATAAAGTTTTTACTCGACTTCCTAATTTATTCAATTCAAATCATTAATCAAACACTAAAATCAAGGTTGGAATCATGAAATAATAAAAAATATGAGTCAAAAATACATACCCCAATACAATTAGTAAAAATCTCCTTCAAAATCCACCAATACAAAGCTTCAAAACCTTGTGAGAAAGAGTAACTAAATTTCGAAATAAGAGAAAAGCAATACAATAACTTTCCTAGATTATCCCGAAAATCACGCTTGATAAGCCCACCGTGATCCTTGCGAGGTTACACCCAAGATAGCCTCTTGAATCATCCAATTTGGCCATAAAATGAGGGAGACATGATGTTTTGAAATTTAAAAGCAATCTGAAAATTTCAGGGACATAAATGGCATTTTCGTAATTACTTACACCAGAAAAAAAAACAGTAATAGTAAAATCGTTGTTTTAGCACCCAAAACTCATTCTGAATCTCCTGGACATAAACTATATATGCATTTCAATCATAAAATACGCTACAAACCTGCTCGCACACTCAAAATGTCTAAAAGAGGTCTTCTTAATTTGATATTGACGAAGGTCAAACATCAAATCTTTAACATAACTAGTTTCTCAACCAATAATCCAAAACACACCCGAGCCCCTCGGAACCCCAACCAATCATACCAACAAATACAAATGCATCATCCAAACTTATCCAAAGCCTCAAAACACCCACAGTAACATCACAACAAAGAATCGAGGCTCAAACCAAATAGAATTTCTCTTAAGTTGTTAAATCTTCATTCTTTCAAACGAGTGTCTGAATCACACTTAAACTCTTCGGATTACTTTCAAACTTTGAACAAGTTCAATTAAACTATATAGACCTATCTAAAGTCTCAGAATGCCAATTGGAATCTAATAACATCAAAGTCAACTCTTGGTCAAACTTATAAACTCTTAAGTTCTTCAAATTGCCAACTTTCGACAAATAGTGTCGAATTCTTCTATGAACCACTAAAACCAAATCCGAACATACGTAAAAATGAAAATTCATCATATAAACCTATTGGAACAATCGATACCTGATTACGAGTCTGTTTACCCAAAAGTCAAACCTTGGTTAACGCTTCGAAGTTAAAGCTTCTAAAACGAGAATCATTCTTCCAAATCAATCTGAAACCGCTCAAAACCGAAACCAACCATACACGCAAGTCATAATGCATAAATGTAGCTACAAAAAGTGTCAAACCACTGAAATGCTAAAGCTCAAAACGATCGGTCGGGTCGTTACATTCTCCCCCGCTTAAACATGCGTTTGTACTCGAACGTGCAAAGAGTCATTCTAAAGCAATCAAATTGCAGTATAAACATGCCATACACATACCCATGAGCGATTCCACACCACCTCAAACTATATAAGTCCGACAACAAAATCTAACTGAAGAATATTTTTGTCAACCTTAGCTCACAACCCTTAGAATGCAATCTCCAACTCCTGAAATTCATTATAATACCCGATTCTCGCATCTATATACTGTATAAGTATGAATCAAGCTGCATCAAGCCGTTATCATATCCCAAGTATAATCATATGATATTCCACATAACCCAGATACACATAGCAATAGCTCCCGACCATAATAACTGCTGAAATAGCAAACTCGGTAACTGTTCTAACCTCATATCAATAACCTTGTTCCAAATCTTTGTACACTGTCAAAATGATGAAAGAAACACGTAGAAACTCATAACCACCAACCACATCAGAATGTCAAATGACTAACACCCTCCTCAGGTGGTATCAAATAATGTTAACATCCTTCTAAGCATCTGAAATCATCCCTGCTATCTAGAACTCATGTCCCTATATAGGAGAAAAGATCATAACACGCAACATGTTCCTTATGAAGTGGTCGACACTATCAAGAACTCTTCAAAACCCATCCACACATAACCAAGCCATCAGAACTGAATTTCACCAACTCAACCAAGTCATGCAAGCCGTCAAACCCAAGAATATTACCACAAAACACCGGTAATGCATCACCACACCAAAGGAACCAATTACCTTTATTACTGTGCTAACCTCAACACCATCAAGATGACACATTTTTTCAAATTCTCATCGACTTTCCTTCAACTTAACACTTCTCCTTACCTTTATGGTACGATCCTAAAACAATGCTTACCGCAAGCAATCCTAGAACGAACCACGTCGTCCGAAAGCCCATCAACCACTGTATTTCATCTAAAGCACCCAATAATGCCGCAACTGAGATACCCACTCTCAAGAGACCTTCTCTGAATCTGAATGTTTTCGCTAACCTCTCTGATACTGAAATGTAGAATTAAAAATGATGCAAAAATACCGCAAATTTTAGCATTATCCCATGCAAATTCCAGATCTTAGCCATATACAATTCAGGGGAACCCTTCAATACCATATATATACCTCGGACCAAAACTGATATGACTCATCACCATGCAATCTGATCAACAATATTAAACTCCCCTACTCAGCGTGAAGCCATAGGACCTAACATCCGATGATCCTCAAATACCAACCTTCATAAGCTTGTACAGTACCAACCAGATACCAGAACCCAACATGTGAAAAACTGAAAGACCCATCAATACATCCCCATCTTCAGTCTGGGAAACACATTAAGACAATGATCGAGAATCCATGACCCCCCTCGTAACCCATCCACAACATCAAAAACCGTCGGTGCATGGCTGATACCGAGTGTGCAATATCGTATACAAGTGGATGCAACGGAATGTAAGGTATGTGCTTCAAGCTGAATCAATGTCGCATTATAATGAATGAACGAAGTGGATTTTCCTAATAGTTTCATAGCCTCTTGAAGATAACTACAGACGTTTACATACCGATCCACAAGACTCTACAGAACTTGCTTATGACTAGTAGTACCTATGAACCTAGATCTCTGATACCAACTTGTCATGATCCAAAATCCCACCTTAGGAATTGTGATGGCACCTAGCCTCTAAGACTAGGTAAGCCTAACACATGAGGAGATCTAACAGAGATAACCATCTTACCTATATAAAACATAAACTGATAATGGGATAACGTAACTAAACGTGAACAAATATTATCCCTAGAACCTGTAGTATAGAGTCATATGCTCCATCGACATATACAAGAATTTCTAGATACAATAATGTTCTAAAATGAAGATAAACAGCACTAAAGATAATATTCGAAGTTGACTCCGAGACTTGTGAACGGCAAGCGGGTATACCTTGAAGTCTCCAGGTGTACAGACACAACTCTCTAGAACCAACGCGATCAGAAGAACCCAGATGTGCACAAAATGTGCAGAAGCGTAGCATGAGATACCACAGTAGTACCCAATAAGTATCAAGACTAAGCTCAGTGGAGTAGTGACGAGGTAAGTCGAGACACTCACTAGACATAAAACTTGTGCAAAATATTAACATAGAACTAGCAACGGAAAGACATTAATGCAAGGAAAATAACATTAATATTATTATTATAAAACCAAAAAAGGAATAATAGTAACACAATTGGCAACAAGAAGTAAACGGATAATAAAGAAGCAACATAATCATATTACAAATGAAATATAAATGAACTCAAATTAGGAAACAGATGACAATTCAAGTAATCAAATCGTTCCCAATGCATGACTTACAACAAGAACTACCCCGAAGCACCACACCTCAAAACCACAAATCATAAGCCATAATTCTGAATCTTACACGCATGGCCCGAGGCACCACACCTCGATTCTCGCATCTATATGTTGTATAAGTCTGAATCAAGTTGGATCAAGCTATAACCATATCCCAAGTATAATCACATGATATTCCACATAACCAAGATTCACATAGCAATAGCTCCCGACCATAATAATTGCTCAAATAGAAAACCCAGTACCAGTATCTAACCTGCTATAAATGAAAACCTTGTTCCAAATCTTTGTACATTGTCAATGATGAAAGAAACACGTAGAAACTCATAACCACCCATCACATAAAAAAGTCATGGAGCTCTCTCTTCCCCAATAAGAAACATAGCCAAAAATCTATGTCGGCTAGTGACATTATCCTTCAAACATACCTTAATCAAGACCGATAACACCCATTATAGGTCAAATAACATCACCTTATCCAGTACAAACTTCTCTACAATCATGGATCACCGATCTTATTTAGAGCCACATACCATGCAATTCGTGCACCAAACAAGCAACAACTCAAATGTACCCAAATGATGGAAATAGAATAAAATGAGAGAATAGCCCTGCGGTTCAATTAATACCACCACGAAACACAATTATATGAACCTATATCACAAAGGAGAAATAAAAAACATGAAATGAGCACAAAGGATCATATCTTAACATAACCTCCTTGCTTCAATGCATGACCTGATCCAAACACCGGTTCACATGGAATACCATAAGGCATGAGTCTCACAATCAATAACCATATGCGTAACATTCAACAAACATGCGAGGCACAAGTAACACTCCATAAATCCAGATTAGTTGTGGACGTGTTAAATGAGTGTTAATGTGACCTTTTAGACATGTGAAATCCTATCGGGATGAGTATAGGTGGAAATAGTTATTTTGGAATCAAGGCCGAAAGTGAGGTGCATAAAATTTGATAGGATTGACTATGTTTATGGGAGGTATGTCTTACAGCCATTGACAGTGCAAGGCCATGAAAACTCACAGCCTTAGATAGTGCAAAGCATTGTCCAGGGCATTAACCTTAGCGTCCCTGACAGTGCAAGGCCATGTAGTTTTGGCCTCATATGGCGCCTTGCACTGTTATTTTGGAACCTCTAATGATGCCCCGCGCCGGTGATGTTTATCCGAGCAACTTTTATTTCCTCGACGTGTACAGTTATTTAAAAGCCCTAACTCATCTCCCGCACCCCAAAACACGAAAACTTACTCTAGAAAGGAAGCTTGCAAGAACCTAACTCCCCCAAGGTCCCTTCATCATCAACGGTAAGTTCTGAAGATGATTCTATGTTAATTCAATTCTCCAACACCTTACTAACATGGGGAAATCCTTCAAATCATTAGATATTCGATCAAGACATCATTGTTGAGAATGAAAACCTTAGAACTCCAATTCAATATAATTGAACATCAAAAAGGTAATGCTTCTACTCCCTAATAATTTATAACTATGAATTGATATTTTTTGGAGAATAGTAAATGGACGGAATAAAATGAACTAAGCTAAGGTTTTGGGTTGTTGGCTTAAGATTGTTATAATCATTTGCAGGATGAAAAATAGTGTTCGTTACATATGTTTGGGATTATAGAATCACCTAGAAGTAATAAAATGAGAATTTTGTAAAAAAAACACCATTAATAAGGGCTATGAGGCTTTACGCCTAAAGGGTGTTTGATAGAATTCCTACGCTACCAAAACATAAGCATTAGTGCTAATATTGGTTCCTCTTGATATATATTGCCATAGATTATCGTTGAAAGAGACGATGAATATTGTGATACGCTTAAATTGGCCAGAGTCAAGGTAGGTGAGACTAAATCTCTATGTTTGGGAATGTTAGTGATTCTCCCTACACTACATTTCTTGTACAATTTTAGTAAATGCCTCAGAAATATAGTTAAGCTTAGTTCATTGAATAGTTGTAAAACTTCTATTCTCCAGCTTCATAACTCTTTCATGACTTTCATTTTGAACGTTGTTAGCTTAGTGTGTAATCAATATAGACTTGGGTTTGATGCCCACGAGTCTCAGTCTGGATTACTCAGCATGTCGTAAATAGTTGAAGTTTCAGTTTTCATAATTAGTTCATAAATACATGTCTTAGTCTAGTCCTATTCAATATTCCAGTATCATGTAACTCGGTGAGATTTAGTATTTCGGTATCATGTATAGTAGTATGATTCTCAATTCTTGATTTTAAATCCCTGAATGTTGAACACCTATATTTGGGCCCGAGGCTGCAGTTTATGCTTTATGCATCTTTGGGCTTAAGGCTGCCTTTTATATTTTATGCGTCTTTGGGATTGAGGCCACAGTTTATGCTTTTTTCATGTTTGAGCCTAAGGTCGTAGTTTATGCTTTATGCATTTTTTGGCCTGAGGCCTTAGTTATGTATACATAAACTTGGGCCCGAGGCTGTAGGTTGTGCCCATATATATTGGGCCTGAGGTCGTAGTTTATTCAGATAAACAAGTTGTTCATCATTTAGAAGAGGGAGTATTCATATCCTTACTTCCTTTGTTTAGTTTAGTTATCAATTAGCAGTTATCATTTATGTTTCAGCAGTTATTATTTCACTTATTAGCTATCATTTCAATTTCAATTTAAGTAGTTATCATTTCTGTTATCAGTTATCCATTCTCAGTTATCAGCTCAGTTTCTGTTTCAGCATTTGCAGTTCTTTCTTTCAGTTGTTTACATACCACTGCAATTCAAATGTACTGACATACCTTTTGCCTCGGGCTTGCATGTCATGATGCAGTTAACGTTTTACAGGCTAACAATTCAGAGCGCTAAGATTCTCGTACTAGCTACTTTACACCCTTCCAATATTTACAGATAGTTGATTTTTTCGGTATTTCATTAGAGGCTTCATAGACTAGAGTAACAGTTAGACAGAGTCACAGACTTTTCATGTTAAGTAATTATGCTACACATATATTTCAGACTAATGTTAGTGTTTCTGCGCATTGATTTATATCATTCAGACTTTTAGTATAGCAGCATGTGTTAGTTTATCTTTCGCATTCAGTATGTTATGATATCACATATTGATTCAGTTAGCCGGTTGGTTCAATGGGTCACATGTAGTCAGGCACCAGCTTCCGTGTTACGTCCAGGCCTAGGTACAGGGCGTGACAAATCTTAGTATCAAAGCACTTGGTTCGAGTGTCCTAGGGAGTGTATGAAGCCGTGTCTAGTGGAGTTTCCTTTATATGTGTGTGCTGGACATGCATATAAGCAGTTAACTACCTAGACATTTAGGATTGTCTCATTTCTTTCTACTCTAGATCGTGCCATGAAACTTTGAGCAATAGGTAACCTTCTATTCCTGTCGAATTCCGGACGTATCGAATGCCCAAGCGATGGGAAGGAAGAACCCAAGGTCCTAGAGAAGATGATTGCCCGTTTGGATATAGTTATGGAGTACAGGTTGGTAACAAATGAGACTTTGGAGGATGTTGAAAGTGGGATGCAATTAATAGTATAGATTAGAGCATGATTTTATCAAAAAGTACAAAAGCACTTATCATGTTTTTTGGTTATCAGTTTACTTAAGTTACCAGTTATATAGTCATTCAGTTAGCAGGTTTATGGTTATTCAGTACACCAGTATTCAGTTAGTTAGTTAGCAGATCTATAATTTTCAGTGTATCCAAATTTTGGTGACTTATGAGTATATAGCAATGCATATGGGTGCTAAAAGAAAATGTGAGTAACAATAATTATAGCGAAATCTTCGCATTTCTTATGTCCGCATTAAGACCCAAGACTCGTCGAATGGTGCAGGAAGTGATTTATCAGATGATGGTATACTCTGAAGGATAAGTTTGTATATGGTAGTGTATCCGTGTTTGTTTTACCTCATAGAACAATTTCATTTTAATTCTTGAAAATGGAGCCACGGGTTGGATGATAATTGTTCATATGTCGGACACCACAGTGTAACAGGTTACGAATGTAATCGCAGCGGGTATGGGTTGATTACTATGGTTTTGGACACAAAAGAGCCTAAGAGCAAAATAATTAGGAGTCAAAAACGTTTACTTTTACTAGGGATGTATTTTTCGTACGAGTCATGCGTATGAATAAGAAGACATGATGCACGAAATGAGAATCAAGAGAAGACGATGTTGAATTTCAAGGAATGATTTTAAGTTATTCAGATTTATTCATGTTAGAACTAGAAAGTACCACGTTAGTAAGTTACTATAAGAAGCAACTATTATTGTGAGATAAAGGATATGACAGTTCCTCATAGGTTATGTGACTAAGTATTTACCTCATATGTTTATAGTCTGATATGACTTGGAAGTGTATAGAAAGTTTGGCATTAGATATTCCAATTTCGTTTAAGACAGATGAAATTTTCCTAAGTGTGATTCATGTACAAAGTACAAAAAAGATAGTATGCGACCGCAAAATAAGGTCGGATGGTGAGGGAAGTTAGGCATGACCTTATGTTTCACTTTAATTATTCAAAGCAGAACAAGAGAACATGATGCTAGCAGTATAGTAGGTAAGTTTTGAGTATATACAATGAATTAGCAATTTCAGCAGAGCTAGTAGAGGTACGATTTGATTTACTTAGCTAGGTTAACACTAGTGAGTGGGTAAGAATTTGAAACACCGAACGCGTGTTAGAACCAAAAGAGTTTAAGTTAAACCCGAAATACAGTGATAGTGGAAGAAAAAAAATAAGTTAGGCAGTGAGAGACCAAACTAGAGAAGAATAGCCTTTAAGAGTTATCAAAAAGGGGTTTCCTCCAAGATGGACAGTGTGAGCAGAGTTAAATCATTAAGATAATGTATGATAGTTTTGAATACATTAGCTTTCCGTTTATGTAAGTAATTTAATTTTTCCTAGTAAGAAAGATTGCTTAGAAGTATGTTGGAAAATGAGTCATCATTGACGTAAAGTGCGAAGAATTGCAGAAGATAAGAAAAGTTATTTGGATCTCAACTAAAGAGAATGATCCGCTAGTACAAGACCTTAACCTTTGGTCCAAGGGGGAGATGAGAAAATCGTCAGTAAGTCCAGTTGGAGATTTGAAATCCACATAGTTAGCATTGGATATAAAAACCATAAAGTCATGCTCAGTTATGCTTCACGAGGGTAGTGCCATTGCATAAGACTCTAATATTCAATGTACTGGTCAAAGACTTAGCTCACATCAATATTATAAATTCTTTCAAGAAGTACCTTAAAAAGATAATCAAGTATGGGAAGTATAGCTCATGATTGAGGCAGACAAGAGAATTACGGTGAAAGAAGTTCACTACTTAGCGAAGGTAGGAGTTCGACTTTCGGACACCAAAGATATTGGAGTTGTTGTCCATAATATGACCTGTTCCTCCTTAGTATCCGAAATGAGGGAGCAACAGTTTGATGATCCCTACTTGTTGTAGCTGAAAGAGGGGTTTCACATGCATAAGATGGTGGCTTTTGAACAAGGGAGAGATTATGGTACTTTAGGGTACCACGATATATTGTGTGTTCCAACCATAGATGGTCTTAGCGAGGGAGGAAGATCTTAGAAGCCCATAATTTTAGGTATTCTATCCACCTTGGTTCCCCAAAGATGTATCATTATCTTAAGGAGATTTATTGGTGGAACTTCATGAAAAAGAACGTCGCAGAATTTGTGGCTAAGTATCTAAATTGCCAGCAAGTGAAAGTCGAGCAGCATAAAACGAAGTGTTTATTTTAGAATACACATATTCTTTAGTAAAGATGGTAAATATGGACTTTATAATAGGATTATCTTGCTCATTTTGAAGCATAATTTGATTGGGCAATTGTAGATTGACTTACCAAGTTTGTGCACTTCTTACCAGTAAGGGTAACGGATTAAACAGAAGATTATGCTAAGTTGTACATTCAAGAGATCGTCCAATTGCACGGGACTCCATTGTCCATCATTTCAGATTGCGGTGCTCAAATTTAAAACAAACTTTTAGAAGTCCTTCTAGAAAGGATTAGGCACAAGAGTAAACCTCAGCACAGTTTTTCAACTTTAGACAGATGGCCAGGCAGAGCGCACTATTCAGACACTTGTATATATGTTCACATACCTCTCATTAAGTTTGGTAATAATAACAACTACCATTGTAGTATCAAAATGGTACCGCACGAAGCTCTGATGGGCGAAGGTGTAGATGGTCAATTGGTTTGTTCGAAGTTGGCAAGGCAGAGTTGTTGGGACTAGATTTGTTATATCATGCTATGGAGAAAGTCAAGTTGATTGAAGAGCAATTGAACACGGCTCAGAGTCGCCGAAAGTCCTATTCGAACATGTAGCGTAGAGACCTACATCTTCAAGTTGATGATTGGGTGTTTCTGAATGTTTTACCTATGAAAGGTGTTATAAGATTTGGGAAGAAAGGAGAGCTCAGTCCTAGATACATCGGGCCGTATAGGATCCTACGAAGGATCGAGAAAGTAGCTTACGAGGTAAAGTTGCCACTAGATTTGGCGGCTGTACACCCAATATTTCACGTGTCATGTTATAACATTCAGGTTCTAGTATTTAGATCTCATGTCATGACATTTATGTTTTTAGTATGCATACCTCACGTTATAACCTCCATGTCAGTTCAGTACTCAGATGTCACGCCCCGACCTCGGGGAGCGCAACCGGTGCTCAACCGAGATAACCCGGCCGAGCAAGCCTGTACAATACCTTTTACCCGAACTCACCATGAATAAAAAGATTTAAACCAAAAGAAGATCATGTGAGCAACACCAATTCATTACCATTAGTTACATCATTAATAAGTCTCAAAATGCATACGTTTTCGTAGTTTGAAGTGGAACATGTGGTACAAATACAACATTACTAGTTTGACTTTCCCAAAACCAATATACAACCCACACTATGTCTACAGAGCCTCTAATAGATACACAAGAGAACTATGAAAGTGCCGGCAACAAGGCCCCCGCTTTACCTCAAAACATAATACACAAGGAACAAAAGATATGCGATCCCAAAATGAAGTGCGGCTCACTAAGTCAGCTGGGAAAAGGGTGCACCACTATCACTTATCAAAGCCGCCTGTTATGGAACCACCTGCATCCATTAAAGATGCAACGCCCCTGGCAAAAGGGATGTTAGTACATGCCGACTAGTACTAGTATGAAAACAAAACACCCACATCAAGGATTGGAGGTACAACATGAATGTGATGAATCATGAAAGCAATTAAAAAGCTTAAATAGCCGTTAAAACCGTAGAAAATTCACTTAAAGCTTTCAATACTATTTTTAAATTTCAAGTATGGTATCATCTATAACAACCTCTACCACATTACCACAATCTCTACACAAAGCGGCCCTGCCGCCTCATCCCAATGTGTGCAGGTGGAGGTGTAATCACAATGCTACAATTTCTACACAAAGTGGCCCTACTGCCTCACCCTAATGTGTGCAGATGGAGGTGTAACCACAATACCACAATCTCTACACAAAGCGGCCCTGCCACCTTACACCAATGTGTGCGGGTGGACACAATACCAAAATCTCTACACAAAGCAGCCTTGCCACCTCATCCCAATGTGTGCGGGTGGAGGTGTAATCACAGTACCAGAATCTCCACACAAAGAGGCTCTGCCGCCTAACCCTATATGTGTGCGTGGAGATGTAATCACAATACCATAGCTCGGATTCTCAAAAAGATATTAGTTTGTACACAAGACTTCCTTTCAAAGCAAACCCTTTGTCACCCTCAGCCTTAACACATATAAGTTCATAAGATTTTATCATATGAGATATAATTATTTGATTTTATTGATTTCGTACAAAAATTTCTTCCCGAAAGGGGTATTACATAATTAAGTCAAATTAGAGAGTCTTTAACAGATGAGAGTTCTGACACGTTATGCAATTTCGGAATCAATTTACTGGCTTGAATATCCCACCTCAATAGTGTTTC
The DNA here is from genome assembly GCA_002018475.1 of Nicotiana obtusifolia. Taxonomy (NCBI): domain Eukaryota; kingdom Viridiplantae; phylum Streptophyta; class Magnoliopsida; order Solanales; family Solanaceae; genus Nicotiana; species Nicotiana obtusifolia. Next base: position 84,899 of record MCJB01029418.1, on the reverse strand, counting down.
ATGTTCGAACTACACAAGATGGATCTCATAAGAATAGGAGAATTCCAATATGTGAAGAAGAGTTTAACCTTCAAACCTGAAATTCGCCCCTTAATAATACTACTATGGTCCAACACACTAAACAAATTCAATATATAATAATGCAACACAATTGTACCAGTATTAGTAAGATTTCTATACTTTAAGTCATTTAGACTTTTTATCAAACATCTAATGGGCATATCTTTCTACAACCTCCTTCAATGGAATTTCTTCACAAAACAACCACATTCCACCCCAATGATTCACCTCACAATCGTCTCTAGGCCATCCACAACTTCGATCGCACATGCATTCCCAACATATCACTCGCAACCCATAAATCTGTCACGACCCCAAATCTCCCACCTTGGGAGTCGTGATGGCGCCTGCTAATGGGAGCTAGGCCAGCCGATAATTAATTTCCTTTAATACGTGAGCAAGCATAATCGATCATTCATAATTTGCCTAATTAAATAAACGACCAAAATGCGGAAATATTATATATTATATACATCGTCTTTTCCTTTACAAAATCTACCCAAGAACTGGTGACGCAGTTTCACAGACAGTCTAAGATTTACTACATACAAAGGTCTTGAAAGAAATATCAAAAATGCTATTTCCGAGCTACATGGAAATAGAGACAAAAATATAGACAGATGACGTCAAGAGCTGCGAACGGCTGCAGTCCTACCTTGAGTCGCCTGGAAAGTCGCGCAAAAACTGGAAGTCCGCCTTACTTACTGTCTGACACCAGCTGCGCCGGTATCTGCACAAAAGTGCAGAGTGTAGTATCAGCACAACCGACCCCATGTGCTGGTAAGTGCCTGGCCTAACCTCGGCGAGGTAGTGACGAGGCTAGACCGGACTCCAGATAATCCTGTTAAACATGATATATCTATATATCTATACAACTACGACAATTTGCGAATATACATGGACAATTAAACAGATAAGGAAGTAAATGAACATACGTATTTCAATATTTAAATCAACGAAATTAAACTGGTCAACAACTTTCAAATAACATTTTCCATTTGGCAACCAATCATATCAATATAGAACACAATCATCCTGTGACAATCGTGGCACCGACTACGGTCTCTCCACCTATACATGTCACCACATTCACCATATCTCATCTCAGCCGTGGTACC